>VXAA01005998.1:476332-497993 GCA_013399115.1 Anseranas semipalmata
CCGGCGGCTTCTGGCCCGCCGCGGGGAGCGGGGACCCGTCCGCCGTGCGTGCCCCGCGGCGGCCTTCCGTGTTCAGTAGCTCCCGCCTGCGCTGCCCGTTGAGCCGGTTGGGTTCCGGACCTGCCGCGGAAAGGAGGCAAACAGCGCCCGTGAACTGGTATCGTACCCCCGGTGGAGAGAGGGGTTACCTCGTAGAAGGTTATGTGGAAAGGCTGAATGTTGTTTGTGTTATAACTATGGTGCTTGCTCGAGCTGAAGATGCTTGACGTGGGAGTCGCGGATCCGCTGGGGAGATGAGTGATCAAGTACGACGTGACACAGGGAAAAACCGAAGGACCCGTCAAGCAAGGATGATGTTGATGCCAGTCTGACAGTCAGCAGTGTGCGTTTAGTGCTGCTGTCCAGGATGAATAGGAAGAAGGGAGACAAAGGATTTGAGAGCCCAAGACCATATAAATTATAAGTATCTATTTTTTTTATTTGTTACACTTGAGACCAGTGTGCATTTGAAGCAGTCCCCAGGCTGATCAGTAATTGTCCACCTGAGAAGGTTTGAACTATTGTTTACAGTGTAGCTTGCTCTCTGAAAATGTGTGTTGTGGGGGCACGTCTTATAATCCCATGGGCAGTGAGTCTGTAAACCATGCAGTCTCACCTTACAAAGATATTTACATTGTGCTCTTCAGAGCTTAGAAATCTTTCCACACAGTGTCAGCACTACAAATCATGTTTCATTCTTACTGGTGTGTCAAGCCCTTTAGTCTTACAGGCTTTTTTATATACAAACATGAGTACATTTGAAAATGAAAACAAGCATTTGTGGCAAGCAGCCCTGAGCAAATTGTTATTTTTACACAGTTATTATTTTGTTTGTAACCAAACTGTAAAGAAATTGGTTGTGGATTTCAGAGGATCTTTATTTCTTTCTTTTATAAAGAAATCATGGAGTTATAAAATCTGTAACATATGTATTTTTAAATAGAATTACTGCTGTTATTATATGCATTTTAATATGTAGGCAATTTGAGTTCATCATTGGATACTAGTTCTTATCATTTTTTGGTAGGAATTTTTATTGAGCTTTCTCAGTTGAAGCCAAGTCATCTTTTATTGCCCAGAGTACTTGAGTATGTGCATATAATGTATGGCATGGCGTAAAAGTTGAATTATTACAAGGCTGTATCTTGAGTCAGTACTCTGAAGTGTTGTGAAGATGCCATCTACTACAGAAAAAATATAGGAATAACTTATAAAGTTTTTAAAAAGTTGGAATTATTATTTTATCTCTCATTTGTAAAATCAGAGTTTTATTTACCAAGGGTTCTAATATACGATTCAAAATTTAAGCAAATGCATTTGACTTGTTTAAAATACTATATTGATTAATATATTACCTTTATTTAAAATAATAAATTCTTATACTAATTGTAAAAATGCATAGTATATGTTTTTTCATGTATAGTACCCCCTTATGTAAGTTATGTATGAGAAGCAGCTTACCAGTTAAATGTTCCACAGGTCTCTGATTGCAAATGTTACGGCTGCATGCCATTTCCGATATTGTACATCACTAAAGTGTTAGAACTTGATTTCAAAGCATTAGTAATACTGTATTTTTACATACTGTTACGCGATGTTCAAAAGCTATGCTGTTATCTTCTTGTGTTACTACTAATATTTGTACTTATATGATACTACAGTTTGATTTTATTGGAACTTTTCTGACCTTATTTGGTTTGGACCACTTGTGTAAGAGACTTAGGCCATCATTAATTCTCCCTTTATAAGTATATGCTATATGTAGAATTTTTGTATGCATACATATCATATGATCTCTCTGTTTATTTTTATAACTGTCTTGAAATATTATTTTAAATACTGGTAATTGTGCAAAACCTTACTTATTTTAATTTTTTTTTTCTTCCAGCACAACTCACCAAGTAGTTTGTATCAACAACATAAATTTTCAGAGAAAGTCTGTTGTAGTAAGTATTATTTAATAAAATATGAAAGTAAAAATGGAAAGTCTGGGTTTTCTTCATGATTTTGGAGGGAACAACTGCACGCACAAACTGATTATGTTTTTCAGCTTCTTTATATTTTATGCTTTCTCATGTGGTGCCTCTCGTAAGTTTGTCATTCCTAGAGATGCCTCAAATAAAATACCTTGTAATAGTGAACACTTTAACCTCTCTGAGGAAAAGCTTTCCAAAAGTAAGTAAATACCACTACAAAGCAGTTTGCAACTAAGAATCAACTTTTAACAGCATTAGTTGATATTAGGGATAGCGTTATAGAGTTTTCTAGCTTATATGTGAGTTCACTGGAGGTTTGAGGAGATGATGATTTTGGGCCTCAAGTTGTTGAGGCTTTTTGTGAGTTTAGATGTATGACTAAATGGATTCTGCTTAGATTTTAAGACTCATTATCTCAAGCTTAGATGCCAGCAACTAAAACATGGTGTTGAAAAAAGAATGGTAGTAACTTGAAATCTAGTCCGTAGAGGCAAATAATTTCCAGTAAAGTAATCATGGTTATCAGTCATTTTTGAAGTTCTGTTTTTTATCATTATTGTTAGTGTTTCACAGCTGGGGAAATTCACCTGTTAAATGATATGAAATATGAAATGATATGATATGAAATTTTAGACATCTATAAGGGAAGAACAATTTCCTTTTTTAAATATAACACTAACTTTTTACCTATGATTTTGCTCTGAAAATGCATTAGTTTTTTTAATGTATCTTTACTTTGTGAACTGATAAAGGCTTTATAGAAGGTTTTGATTTCTGTTTTCATAGGGTTATGTGGAACTGACAATATTTCCCACAGTTGCAAACCTGAATAGAATCAAACTGAACAGTAAACAGTGCCGGATTTACAGAGTAAGAGTCAATGATTTAGAAGCAGCTTTCATCTATAATGATCCAACGCTGGAGGTTTGTCACCATGAGTCAAAGCAGTAAGTGATGTGTTTAAAACTTTGTAGATGCAGTGTTTTCTGTTGTTGCGAAGCATGACCTATTTTGTTGTACTGGCTAGTTTTACCTGGTGATTTCCTGATGGTAACATAAGTTTCTGTCAAAACAGTTAACTTTTGTTGTGGTGACTTATTTCTGGGAAAGTATTTTGACTATAATTTTGACTCTAAGGTTATTCTATAGAATTTCTTTCTCTAACATTTCTCTGTATTATTTTGTCAAAGTATTAAATTTATTTATTTTTTAAAGTATTTTATGGGGGGAAAAAAAGTGGTGGTTGCCACTAGTGGTCTCAGTGCTTTAGGAAATTGTCCTTCTTATGTGTTTTTTATTTCCCCAGTAAGAGAATATCTTTGGCTGAAATGTTTTATCTTTGATGGACTTCAGATTTAAGCTTCATGTATGGACATCTTTTATGCTCATTTATTTAAAGAAACATTGGTGACATTATTGTGCCAATAACATTTGTTCATGCTCTTGTAGAGAATGTTTTAGAGTGGTGTAACTACGTTCATGAGAGCTACATGTGATAGGATTGTCCTTTTTTTTTTTTTAACTTAAGCCCAGTTGGTTAAATCACTTAGGTTGCATCGGTATAATATTATGTAGGCCAAAACTATTATGTTCTGATAAAAATCACAACAATTTTTACAGGACAAGTTAAGATGTGTAACATCAGACTGGATGGTCCTTCCCCTCTTTAATCCTATGAATATTCATATGGGACCAAAGTTTGTGGGAACATTTCCCAATTATCTAGCAAGATTTTTTAAGCATCGTTTCTGATGTTATTAAATATCTCCAAATAGCCTTCTATATTGTTAATTTATTACTTTCAAACAAACAATAGGAATAAGGCAAATCATGTGTCTGTATCAGGTTAACTATTGGACTACTAAATTAAGATGCTTGTTACTATCCTTCAGCCATTTCTTGTGTCCCCTTGGAAAGTGATTGCTCTGAGAGATTTGCTAGCTGAGAAGATGGAGAAGGCTCAGTAAGCAGCTTCAGAGGTGATATCACCTGAGTTCCCTCACATGCCTGATGAAGACAGATATGAACGAGCTAAACTTACTCTGAAGCAAACTACAGTTCCACTGCTTAGATTTGTGAGAACAGTGATATTCTCAAATGATGTAGCTAGATCTCTAAGAGGGTTGTCTACTCATTGCCTTAATGACTAGAGCCTTTCAGATCTTTCTCATCCCATCTCATTTTTCAGGTTAAACCTGAGTTTGAAATTCTCTGAATGTTGTCTGAAAACTAGAGTATTAGAATAACACCAGTAGCTGAAGAACAGAAGTTCAAGTGCTATCTTTTCGTAGAACCATAGAATATCCTGAGTTGGAAGGGACCCACTAGGATCACTGGGTCCAACTTCTAGCTCTACATAGGACCACCCAAAAATCAAACCAAGTTTTATACCAAGTTACCCATCTTTGGACTTGAGCTGCTTATTTATGACACTCTGTATTCCTTTATTCATCACTTACGCAGGAGTTTCAAGAATTCAGTTTGCAAATATAACGTTCATTTATATAGGACACTGAACTAGATATCAGAGTTCTGAAATTGTGTTGAAGTCCTGACACTGAACCACTTGAGTCTACTAAGTAGTTCTTGTCAGTTTTGAGAGTTGATTTTGTGTTGTTGTTATTACTAAGTCAGAAATTTAGAGTCCTCATTGGGGGAAGGAGGGAGGATACTAATTGTTCTGAAGAGCTAGAAAGTAAACCTTAAAAGTTTAAAATAACCTCGGTCAAACTTTCATTATTTATTAGCATCATAGATTAGCGTATAAGTCCTAGGATGTTACCTAAACCATAACTTTAAAATTTGAAAGGAGAAGTTTCAAATTTATTCACCATCTTGTATTGAAGAGCAAGTTTAAAAACGTGTAGTTTTCCACACGTTTGGGGGAAATGATATGGGAAGATACTTTAATAAATATCTCATATCCATTTGTTCTTCAGTAAGAGAACATAATAGGCAAATGTGTTCACTAAGTGTTTTCTTTTGACTTTACTTATGAAACTTATGAAATTTATGTTCGTGTTTTCACATTTTCTTTTGATTGGCTTAGTTAAATATACAGTTTGCAGAATTGTGAATGGACTTTTCATTTAAAACAATTAGAGCACTCCATTACGTTAAGAAAGGGATCAGGAGAGATACTAGTGATTAAAATCATGAAACTGTATCATTTTGTGGAGTTTCTTTGTTTAACATCCTAGTGGTAGAATGGAACATAATCATTTTTTTTTCCCCTCATATTATCCTGTTTAAGGGCAGTGAATGAAATTTCAGGACAGGGCATGCAAAGTAAAACACTCGCATAGGGTGAGAGCAACCTGGGGTTTTCACTGGTGCAGGTTTTCACATTGCCATTAGAACTCACAGAAAGTCTCTGTGTTAAATAACTCCTGTGTTATTCACAGCTGTGAAAGACAGAGGTCACCAGATGTTCTTCATGAATAACTAGTATGCCTCTTTTCTCTATCTCAGAAGTTAGACTACATACTTTACGAAGTCTTGTGTTGAGATGTGTATTTTTTCAATGAAATAAATGAGCATGATGGTAGCTAAGTTTTGATTAAATACAGCATCTGTGCTCTTAAGATTACGAACGAATTCAAGAAATAAAAAATTCTAAAATTAGTACAGCCAAAAAGAATTTGTCAGTGGATTTCTTCTGCCCTTCTTTCTAAGGATCTGCTTCTAGAAACGGTTGTGGTTTGGCCTTGTATCCCATCAGTTTTTGCTCTGCTGAGCATCTAGAGATGATGTCTTCTGTACCCGTGCAAATGAACTAAGTATATCAACTATTTCAAACACACCACAGATTAGTCACCAAATTTTGTTTCTAATGTTACCTTTTGCAAGGCTTTCTTAGTAGTCTTGAACTAGTAAATGTGAAATTAAGATGGTTCTTGGCAACCTGTTTATTTAAAATCAATAGATCTATAACTTTGTTCTTTCCTGGGATGTGTGGCAAATAAAAAAAAATCAGTTTAACTGTTAAGGTTTTATATGCAAGTATTTTCTAGGTTTTGATAACGCTTTTGGTTTGTTAAATGTTGATTTCTAAAAGAAAAATATAAAGTATGTAGAGAGTTTAATGGACACTTTCTTACCTTCTATGTCAAAGATAAAATATTTTAAAGAGCTCTTGGTCCATTAGTTAGCAGCAGAATTCAATAAAAATTGAAAGAATCTGTATTTAAAGCCACTGTAATTATTTCTTTGGGAAGACTTGCACCATCATCTGTGACTTGAGAAGTTATGTTCACTGATATGAGGTGAAGGCCAAGTGAAGTGGTTAAATGTTTGTTGTTTATGTTGTGCAAATTTTGGCATACAGGAAAGTTAAGAGGGTTGAGAAGGTCAAGATTAAAGATAGCTTTATCTATGAAGTGTAAGCAAAGCCAGCTGAAATTGTTTCTCTATCATTATGAAGTTCTCTGCTATTTTCTGTGTGATTTTTTTTTGTCGGATCAGTTCTTTGTGGTCTAATCTGAAATTCAGCTTTTTTTTTTGGTACGAGCAATACTTCTGTTTTTTATCTCCTAGTGCAAAAATTTGTGCGCTCTGTCTCTTTACATTTCTGGCGTTGTAGTAGAAGGTGGAACAATTTTTTTTAATATTGTCATTTCTGCTGAATGACAAAAAAAACTCACTAAAAGGATAATTAGAAGTTAGTTAATTTTGTAGAAATTGTTAGAAACCTTTAACTAGTACATTAAATATATTCTTAGCTTTGATGCCATTGCTAGTTTGTCTATCAGTCCCAAAACACCATTAAGATAACAACTGAAAGCCTTGAAAGTGTTCTATGTTCGTCTTCCACCTGTGATTTCTTCTTGAGCCTTCAGGTCATCGCAGCTTTTTGATGTCGGTATAGATGGATGAACTTAACGTGGTCAGTTCCTGCCTGTCTGAACAAAAGCTGAGTAGGTAGAAAACAATTTGTATGGTTTTGCCCTGTGTACACACGGTGGCAGAGAATCCCATTTAGCTCACACATTTAAGGAAGAGTTTGAAATCTTGGAAAGACTGCTTCCAACCTGCAAAGAATTTTGGAGCATATCTGCTTGCATCTTGTCTTAGGGCTGTTGCTGTAGTGTTACAGCCACCTCTGTTGTCCTCTCTTCCTTCTTTTCCTAGTAAATTGTGGCTTTCTAGATTCTGTCAATATAAGGAAACCACAGGCCGTGGTGTTACTGTTTACTGTATTCTGAGTACTGAAACAACTGCTCATGTCTCAGTCCCTTTCAAGTTAAAATAGACAAAGGAGATACCTTAATTTGCTGTGGTTTGTTTTCTATTTTTTTTCTTAAGTTATCTAGTTGTAAAGTCATGATACACTTTGTAAGGAAAAGATTAAGCAACGATCAAAAGTCAAGAGAACTTTTGAAAAAAGAGATGGCAAGCCCTTAACCTTGGGTGAGAAATGTTTTTTTCAATGCGCCAAAGGTTCAGATTGTTGTTAATAAAATATGTACATATATATGCATATATTATATGCTATATATAATGCTATACATATTCTATACTATATTACATATTTTGGAGTTAGGCTCCAGAAACAAGTGCTAATTGTAGTTAGCTAAGTAGAAGAGTAAATGTAGTAATGAATTAATATGGATCAAAGAATTTGTTTTGCCAAGTTGATGCTAAATGCTGCAGGAAGAAAGCTGTTCCTAAGCTGTTTGCTCTGCGTGACAGTTATGTAGCATTGCTGCCACTGGTAGTGAGAGGTGCTATAGAAAGCTGACGTGGAAGTATTTGGAGTCAATAAGTAGCTTTAAAAATGTCTCTACAAGATCACTCATTTCCTGACAGTCAGCAAGCATGCACTTGGGCTGTAATTAACACTCTTTTGGGTCAATTCTGATGATAAAATGTGTCTCCACCAGGAAAAAACATGAATGCATATTACTTTTTCATTGTCAATCTGTGCTTACCGTTAGGAAAAACTTCTGTTTATTTCTTGGGCTGTAACTTTTGGCTTGTGCTCTGTTTTTGTTAAAATGGCCATATCCTGTTTATTGAGAATAGTTTAACCTATGAAAAGATTAATTTGTGGTACTAAGTCTTTAATGGATTCCTTTTACAATGAATCACCCATTTGAACTGGAACACTTAACAAAAATAGAAATATCAGAATAGACTTTCCCATTAAATGTTAAGCCTTGTGGAGTCTACCTTTTGTGTCATGAAATCATAACCTTTTCCTGTCTACGAACCCATTGATGTTTAAAATGTAACCACAAATTCATCACGAGACTCAAACTTGGAAAAAATTCTTACTGATGTATTGGAAAGGAGTCCCCCAGAACCAGTTTACGTTAAAATGAAAGACTTTGAGACTGTAGAATCTAACAGAAATGTTACTGTTGGTTTCTGTTGCTAGTTTCTTTAATTACTAAGATAGCTTTCAGTCATGTAGTATTTGTTAAAGGCATTTTTTCCAATGATAATTGTTTGCCTTCGTAGGATACTGTTTCAAGTCAGCTTAAAGCAGCATCAGTTCGGGTGGTGCTGATGTCCCTGACAGTCTCCCATGCCTCAGTATTAGCACTTCCCTGAGCCCTCCGTATATCAGATCAGGGAGCTAAACAACTGAAAGCAGTCTGCCAAAAAAGACTGTTTTTTCCCCATTTAGCACTTCCATCTGCATCACCTCAGGGTCGGATGAACTACAGCCTCCTTCATGAGGGAGGGAGCAGGGATGTGCAGCAGGGACAGGGAGACAGCGCATCAGCTTGAGTTTAAGTTGGTTTCAATTGTTCTGGAACTGTACTTGAAGTTACGGTATATTCCAGTATGCACGTTCAGCCTTGTGCTTTTAAAACTGTATTATACCTATCTTTAGGTGCATTTCAGCTATGAAAAAAGAAGTCATGGTTATGTATTAAAACTTGGGATGTGGGTGTTTCTATATTAATATTCTCCCATTTACTATTAATGTGCTATTTTCAGCAGCTTCCAAGCAAAGTAGACAAATTTAGTGTTCCTAACATTCCCAGTCTTGGTAGTAGTGCCAGGGAATGTGTGCACTATTATTGCCAAAGATCAAGAACTGCATGAAAATATGTTCTCAATGTATTTCAGTGTTTAGCTAAGTTTTTCAGCTGGGGAAGACTGGGAATATAGGCATGGCGTTTGACATACCTAGACTTCTAAGATGATCCTGGCATAGTTAATTACCCGTCATTCTTCCAAGTAAGGTACTGTAATTTGTGTTGAATGCTGTTTTCTCTGTGGGTGGTGAACAGCGAGTGGTTAGATGAAAGAAAGTAAAATCCTGAAATGAGATCATGTCTGCTCTTTGTGGAGTTTAGATTCCATGGAAGGATGGAGTCCACAGCCAAAAATTAATTTACTCCATTGTGGCGCAGCAATACTGCAGTTAGCTTTGTGCTTGATTGCAGCTCTGCCCCCACAGTTGCTGGTTTCTTCCCTGGTACACAGCTAAATGGTCAGAATTCTTCTGGAAGCAAAGGTGATGAGTAATTGAAACACTTTCTCCTCTGGGATAGAAATGTTGAAGCTTTTGAAGAACTGTGTGTACTAGAGGGTTAGAATTAAGATAGATGTCATGCACATGTTTTACTGAGTTTGAAAATCCATTTTGAAAAAGTATGAAAACTGTAGCATAAAAATGTAAAAGCAAGGTTATTTATGAAATTGATGGTGAATCCTCCAGTATCTGAATATAATAATAAGATAGCATTCTGCTTGTATCAGCTGTAACAGCAGACACAAGTCACAACTCAAGTAATGGTATTACTTTGGAATGAAATGTGCAGTCAGTTAACAGCTAATATATAGACACTTAAACAGCAACCTAACTACAAAAATTTGTGTCTGCATCCTAAATAAATGAATGGTTATGACTTTTTCTAAATTGTTTCTAGGGGCTAAAAAGTGCTTTCCCTTTTTCTCCTCGCTCCTTTAAAAACAGAACAAAATACTTGGCTAAACATGCACCATGAAATTCTATATAGAAATCATATCACTTTGAAAGTTGTCTTTTTTTTGTAGTTCAGTGTATACTTTAAGAATTAAATGGCTATTTCTGACAGGAGGAATCTCAACTATTTTTCCAATGCCTATGCTGCCGCAGTCAGTGCCGTGGACCCAGATGCTGGAAATGGCGAACTCTGCATTAAGGTTCCCTCGGAGCTGTGGAAACATGTTGATGGTAAAGTAAAGAGACCATATAGTGAAAGCTTAATTTAAGATGCCACAGAATTGTTAGCTACGAGTTTCCGTAGGAAGATAGTAGGTTTAAATAAATAGAAGTAGCATTACATTATTTTATGAGATGGTGATTACTGTTTTCTTTTTCCTCACACATCTTTCCAGCTGAAGTCTGAAAAGTACCTTCATGCTTCTTGGTAATATGCAGAAATGGTTGCAACACCCTTTACAAACAAACTCTGGGGTGGTCATGAGCCCAAAAGTATACATGAGGATGTGGGTATAATGAAGTGTGTTGGGTGCTAAATTATAACTGTTTGAAGCTGCTTACAATATACATGAGTCAAGAAAGAAAATAATTTACCAAGGATCTGTCTATTTACATGTTGTTTATAAAGCTGTGCTACTTTTTCCCATCTCACTTTGAAGAATGGTGGTTTTAAAATTGATTTGATAGTGACAAGTAGACTACCTTATAAACCGGAATACCAGATCGTGGAACAACTAACTGTTTTAATAAGTCACTCTGCAATGTTATTTTCTTACATGGATTTTATTAGTTTCTTGTATTGGTTTTCTTACATGGTTTTATCTATTTCTCCTGTTGATTTGTGGGAACACGGAGGAAAAAACAACTGTCATGAAGCTGTATCATGCAGTGTTGTCAGTTAAATCTTACTGGGAAAGACACTTTTGTTATTTTAGTTTTTAAGTTTCTATTGTGTTACTTGCAAGCCTAGAAGGGAAAAATATTCAAACAGGTGTATTTTTTCTTTTCAAAGTTTGAATGTCAAAATATGGTGAGACTTGTTGGCTAAATTTCACCATATGCTTGAATATCTTTCCATGCCAATCTATTCATAGGTGAGATTTCTGTGAAACTAAACCAAAGCAAAGACACTTCAGTTACAGGAAAAGCTTTAACTATAATAAGAGGTTTTAAGAAACTGCAAATGACAATAACATGTCCTTTAAGAATGTGCCTGTTACATGCAGTTTTTGTAGAAAATTATTTCAGCAAGTTACAAATGAGATCGTAGTAAGGACATAATAACTGTATAAAGATTCTTTACTATTCAGGAATGAGAAGATTAAATGTAATTACAATTGCAGTTTTAATAAAAATTCTGAAATTCAAATCCTGTAAATTAAGCCTAACAAGTCTCAGTTTTGTAAGCTCTTGTTTTGTGCTTTGTAAAGTGAACCTATATGCCTATGAAAATAAAGTAAACACATAATCCTGAAAGATCAATAGTCTGAAATTGGGTGATTATTCTGAAATAACTTTCACGTAAGTTATATATTTACTCTATTTTTTGTCTTGGTGCTGCAGAATTAAAGGTCCTAAAGGTGCATATAAATTTTTCTCTGGACCAGCCAAAAGGAGGTCTTCATTTTGTGGTACCCAACATGGAGGGCAGCATGGCAGAAAGAGGTGCTCATGTCTTTTCATGCGGTTATCAAAATTCTACAAGGTAAGAAAACTGTCTTTGGATGTTAGACTACATTTCCCATTTAATCTCAAAGCATAGACAATTTCCCCGAATTCTTGTAAGGTTGAACATTCAAAAACTTAATTTGTGCTTGGAAGGAGCACACTGGTGTGAAGTAATGTCTAATGATTAGTAATTAGGATTTCTAGTCGTTATAGTTCAGCAGGAGGTAATGGCAAGGAAATTTGCAGTGCTATGTAAAATTAGTATATAGTCGACATTCACAATGTTTAAGGATATAGTTTGGAACTTGAGAGAAAAATCATCTGTGAAATAGAATCATAATTGTTAACCATTTTTCCCTCATCCGGACTTCCCTAGGTTTTGGTTTCCTTGTGTTGATTCATATTCTGAGCTGTGTACCTGGAAACTTGAGTATACCGTGGATGCTGCAATGGTGGCTGTTTCAAACGGAGATTTGGTGGAAACTGTATATACCCACGATATGAGAAAGAAGACTTTTCATTACATGCTGGCTATTCCAACTGCAGCTTCTAACATCTCCCTGGCCATAGGACCTTTTGAAATCCTTGTTGATCCATACATGCATGAGGTAATTATCTTCATAGAGGTCTCCTTTTCTTTTTTTGTAAAGAGCTTGTTACTATTTTTATGTTCATACCTGTGTATATTGATCAAATATTGGTATGTCTAGATATGGTCTCTGTTAGTACAGTTTTATAATAAAACTTGTCTAGTAATGCCTGTATTTAAATTTCTCCAAAGTAAAGCCTTTGTATGAATAATAATTCCACTTATGCCTGAATTGATGGGGCTGATTTAGTTGGAGTTGTTAACAACATGTATCTCAAAATAGATTTAAATCTATCCTGTTGTTGATAATAGATGAAAATAAATCCTACACAGTTAAATATTCTTCTGAACTATGTTGGACATAGGGTTTTCATTCGTACCAGATTGTTGCCATAATGTTGAAGTCCAGTGACTTAAATTTACGTTTGTAGTTTCAGATTGGGTAGGGATGGACTTGGTATGCCGTTACCAGGTCGGCATAAAGACTGTCCACTTTTGAAAACAAGATGGGAAAATACTGGAAAATAGTTATGCTTTATTTGATCCAAAGGCAGCCATCAGATTTTAGTCCTCAGCAAAGGTATTCTGTTAAATGTTACTGACGGGAAATACTGATTTGTGAAAGATAATAGCTGTGGAACAAAATAAAATAAAAATCAGTCATCACATCAGTTACCACAGCTTGAAAATACTGTTTTCTGTTAGATTTGTGGCAGCCCTTTTTGCTCTTTTTCTGTTGCGTAATGGACTTGATATTTATGGATTTAAATACATTCATCAGTCCTGTACCACATTTTTCCTTCGTAGGTGACTCACTTTTGCTTACCACAACTACTCCCATTGCTCAAACATACCACATCCTACCTTCATGAGGTATTTGAATTTTATGAGGAGATTCTTACCTGCCGCTATCCATACTCCTGCTTCAAGACTGTTTTTATTGATGAAGCATATGTTGAAGTAGCTGCTTATGCATCCATGAGTATTTTCAGGTTAGTATTTGAGAAAATTACACTTTCTAAATCCACAGGCTTAGAAACTCTAGATCCAAGACTATTGAGAAATACCTGATGCTCTTATTATTTTTATAGCTTGAGTTTTGGGCTCCCTAGTTTGAAAAAGCTGGCTTTTGTTGACATTACAGGCTTTTAACACCATTTCCAATTATATGTGTTATAAAGATGTTGGATTTGTATCTTCTTCAAGAAAAAATTGGCAGAGGTTTTCTTTCTGAATTAGAAACACCATGCATGAAATATTTAAGATCGACTTAAGTGCAGACATTTGATTCTATTTTGTTTTTCTTCAGCTGCGAGAGGGTACCATGAACCCAAAAGAGTTTCACCAGTTCAACTACTTTGGCTCTACAGAAAGAGTTGCACATATATATGCAAATAGCAGGAGATCTGTCTAGATTAAGGTTATTAAAGACATTAATATCTTGTTGGAAAGCCAGTGAAAGAATTATTTTATTTGTTTTGGATTTTGAAGTAAGGTCTCTGCTTTGTTGTTTTTTGTTTTTTGTTTTTTTTTTTTGCTTGTGCTCATATTGTGTTATTCTCTTTTTATGGGGGTCCAGCACAAATCTCTTGCACAGCGCAATGATTATAGATGAAACTCCACTGACGAGGAGGTGCTTAGCGCAGGCCCTGGCCCAGCAGTTTTTTGGATGTTTTATATCCAGAATGTCCTGGTAAGTATTTTGCTGCTGTACTCCCTAGAAAATGGGGAAAACTTAGGAAACTGAAATTTTAATTTGCATGTTGTATTTTACCAGAAGAATAAGTGAAACAGTAACTGTAGAAGAAAAGGGAGAGTAACAAAACCAACCCAATAATTGAAAATCCAGGCGGATGTTTTCTTTTCTTTCCTTGAAAGGGGAATGTGAGGTATATAGGTTCAAAAGACTGTAGTGGTTGAACATGTCTTCTCTGAGAGATTATTGTTACTGACTGTTGTAGTGTGCTTGGCCTGTAAATTTATAGAGGAGACTCTTTTGAATCATCAGTGAATTTCTATCAGATACTTTAGGTGAAGAAGTGTAACCTGCATAGGAAGTACTTATTGAGCAGAGAACTAATAAATTACGGAGAAGTACAGGAGAGGAGAATACAGAAATTAGTGCCAAATGGATGAATTTATTGGGGTGGTAAGCTCTCTGTAACACCATCCCTCAGAAAATCTCCCCCAGCTGTCTCATGTAGTTCTGATTGGTGTTTATTTTAAAGCCTTTTGCATACACTTTATATTTCAGACGCAAGGGGCCTGTTACTTTTTTTCATGGCAAAAGTGTATGTTCCAGAGTATCCTTGGTTTAAAACAAACAAACCAATATGTTTTTAAATTGATATTTGTACTAGTAGAATTTATCTTGCTCTGATACTTATTACTAGTCTACAACCATGGTCAAGATGTTTTTTTGTCTCTCATAATGACTTCCTTTTGTGTCCTTCTGTTCATATCATCATACTCTGTATGCCATTCTTATGCTTCAGATTCTAGCTCACGTTCGTGTTGCAGTTTTTCTCCATGTTTCTCTCTCTTAGGACATAACTCTCATAGAATCATAGAATCATAGAATGGTCTGGGTTGAAAAGGACCTTAAAGATCATCTAGTTTCAACCCCCCTGCTTTGGGCAGGGTTGCCACCTAGTAGAGCAGGCTGCCCAGCGCCACATCCAGCCTCTCAAGAGGTATATACCTCTCGAGAGGTGTATATACCTCTCAAGAGGTATTTAAATGAGTGTCCACCAAATTGTGAGATATGTACTGCGTCTACTTGCTGTTCAAATGTTCTCCATTGCATTGAGATGGTTATCAAGAAATTAAGATCAAGTAGATCAGCAGTTGTTTTAACTTTAGTGTCCATTTCCACTGTTCTATTGTTACTGTTTCAGCTAAAATAGTTTGCTTTTATATTTTAATCTGGGCTTCTGTGGTACAAGTTCCGTTTTCACTGGCTCTTCAGTTTTATCGGTCCCATCCAGGTGCCAAGTTACATAAATTGGTTCACAGCTCATCAGACTTCTGTTGACTTAGAGAAGTTATATAACTTGCTGAAACTTGTGGCTTTTTTGAGCTGGTCAAAAATACCATCCCTTACAAAATACCTTCTGAAGTGCCATAATTCATGCTTCTTTCTCATTATAGGTCAGATGAATGGGTACTGAAGGGAATTTCTGGTTATATTTATGGCCTTTGGATGAAAAAAACCTTTGGTGTTAATGAATATCGCCACTGGATTAAACAGGTAATAGGATAATAGTAGTGTTTTCTATGTCTTTCAGACATTTTACATCAAAGGTGCAATATAAAAACACAATATAACATTGTTCTGTGTTACAATCTAAAGATATTGCAACAAAACTTAGAGCTAAAATATTTTTACTACTTGCTGCAAGGAGAAACACCAAACGTGTTAACCAAAATATGTTTCTGTGACTGTCTTACCGATAATAATTTTCATTGCGTCTCTGTGCAGTTAGTTTTCCTCTTTTTACAGAATCACAGAATTGTTCAGGTTGGAAGAGACCTCCAAGATCACCTAGTCCAACCTCTGACCTAACTCTAACAAGGCCCACACTAAACCATATCTCTAAGCTCAACATCTAAACGTCTTTTAAAGACCTCCAGGGATGGTGACTCGACCACTTCCCTGGGCAGCCCATTCCAATGCCTAACTACCCTTTCGGTAAAGAAGTTTTTCCTAACATTCAACCTAAACCTCCCCTGACGCAACTTTAGCCCATTCCCCCTCGTCCTGTCACCAGGCACGTGGGAGAAGAGGCCAATCCCTACCTCACTACAGCCTCCTTTAAGGTACCTGAACCTTTTGTTTGAAACGTTTTGTTTGGGTTTTTGCTCAGAGACAGAAAAGGTCAAAAGAAAAAGAGTACTTTTTAACACAATAGAATATGGGTTTCATAAGGAGATCTATTTTGGTGAATTAATGTTGTTATACTGTGATGGCCTTTCCTATACCTCAGAAGGGCTCTGGTGGTAGTTTGGATCAGTAGTGGATCAGGTATCTTTTTAGCCTCGTTTAAATACTAACTTAGTAATGAAACAGTAAAAAAAATACCTGTTGAAGCTGTCTCAAAACAGTGGGATTTTGGTTGATAATGTACAGATCATAGTTGTTTATGCTGTTGTCATGAAAAATGTAGAGAGTGACCAGCATTAATTTGGGGAAATAATATAACTTGGGGACTATTCCAAGTTTCGATGAATGCTCTGGCTTTATTTCATTCTTCTGTGATTACTGTTGTGTCTGAGCTTCATTTGTATGCTTCATTTTATATGAGCTTGGAGGTCTTCTCATATCCTACAGTATGGACAGACTTCGATGATAAGGCTGATCGAGTCATTCAAGGAGACTTACTTGCCCATCACTTCACTCACGTTCACATCTCTGTTCTTTGTACTTGCTCTAATTGGCTCATGTTCACAAAGAGCTCTTAAATAGTTAAATAGTAGTTAAATTAGTAAATATTGTCATGTGTTGACCTACTATCCAGATCCAGAACAAGTATTAACTGCTAATTTCTACTATTTTATTATTGCTTGCCATGCTGAGGAAGATCCCTGATTTTAAAATATTAGTTTGTGTTTGTAAACATGTTTCATTAGGAGGTATGGCGTGAACAATGATGTTAAAAGCTTCCATGTCTTCAACTAATTTCTCTACTTTCCAAAATTATTCTCACTTATGTATGTTGTACTTTTTAGGAGTTAGATCAAATAGTGGCATATGAACTGAAGACTGGTGGAGTTTTGCTGCATCCAATATTCGGAGGAGGAAAAGAGAAAGACAAGTATGTTTATTTAAGCCGCAAGTCATTACAGGGTATGTTTTTATGGGGCCATTAATACATGCCTTGGGTGTGTTGTGCAGCATAAGGCCAAAGGCTGAAGAACTGCAGCTGCCCAAGGCATCTATTACCAGTCTCATAAAGTACACTTGAGTATATTGTGTCACTGTTGTTTTATTTTTCTTTCACTTTGAATCTTGAAGAGAATTAAGTATAATGAATGTTTTTAATACTGTTATGAAACTACTTTTTAGTAAGAGGATGAGAGAGAAGATGGAGCCAGAATTTTGGCCTGAGCTATTTCTAGAGTGGTTAGTAATATTTAGGCTTTTTAAGGTATTATCAGTTTTCTTTTTCTTTGCTGTTTTTGTGGCCACTGTCAGGTACCACCTTGCAATCTTACATGGAGATTGTCTTGTCAGTTGGGGAAAAAAGTATTAGATCAGTTGTCCATGAGGCACCATTGATAACTGTGAGCTGGCTGAGTTTGTATTTTCCTCAGTAACTGTAGCTTCAGTAGTGCTAGCTTAGGAATTTTCTCCTTACCTTTTTTGTGATACTCCTGTACCTACCCACTCAGTAGCACTAAGCACTGGAGGTTGGAAGGCACTACCAGAAGCCAGATCGGTAAGTTGGTCCAGGTTTCAGTGACACGTTTTTGTTGGGTTTTCCTTTTCTTGGATAAAATTATCTGGTTACGACACAGCCTTACAAACAGGTGCTCTTTGGAAACTCATGAGCAGCATGTACAAAAATGAGGTTGAGAATGTGCAGGTGGAGTGGCAGAATAGGTGAACTTAAGTTCTTACTGCAGCAGAAGCCTATATTATTATGAAAATATGACCTAAATTGTCTGCAGCAGTGGTTCTCTTTCTTTTGACTGTGTGCAAATCGTGGGTTTTTTGTTTTTTGTTTTTTTTTATTTGAAATGAAAACTCTAGATTTAGCTTTGAACCAAGTATACAGATAACCCACTTAAAATATGAATAATCTGTTTTTGAGAGAAGAAGAAAAAGGGAATTGTTTTTTCAAATCAGGAATAGGATATATTGGCCAGCTTCCCAGCCAGGTGAATCCTCAACAACTACTCATGATGGATTTTCATTTAGTTCACTGTCCTATTCTTTCAAAGTAGTGAAGCAGACAAAGTACCTAGATAGTCTTGTTGTCTTGTTGCATATATCCCTGAAAAGCAAGTCATAGCTAATAGCAGTAATTTTAGGTATACTGTTGGTCATAATGTCCTTTTATTTTCTTTCTTAAAGAAAATTTGGGGTAATGAGTTAGGTCTTGGCAGACTTTTAAATTGGCAGCGTTACAATTTGGCAGCATATTCTCCCACGGAGAAACTAAATCTAGATTAATAGGATCAGAATAAACTAGAGAAAAAGGGTACATTAAAATAAATGCACTATAAGAAAAGTTTATTTGTAAGTGTTAATCGTAGTATTTAATTGTATTTATTCTAGAACTGGAGCCAAATAACTGACAAATTCCTGTTCTAATCCTCTTAAATATATGTTTTCTCTATGTGATGTATCATGGTTAGACATTGTCTTCCCACATGTTGTTTTTTTGCTTCTTCACTCTATTATTGCTTGCTAATCATAACATCACATAAATATAAATTACAACTTGCTGTTCCTTATAGATTACGAAGTTTTCTTGTATGTAAATTAAGTATGTGTTCCTGAATCTGCGAAATAACTTGTATTTGGGGAGGATATTTTCATAATGGTGATGTTTAGAGCATTTTCTTCAACATATATTCTGCATTTCTTTATTCTGGTTGTTACAATATGGTTTCCTGCCAAGCATATTTCCATTATAGCAGTCCCAATTCATAATAATATGAAGAAAAATTAGGTTGGATAATAATCTCATTTTCAACTGACTTAGAATATGGAAAGAAATCATTGGAAAAAATAACTTTTCAGACAAATGAATTTATGTGCAGAACAGGTATCACAAATTCTTCCTGGTTTTTATGTAGTGCAATACAAACACTGCTCTCCAGAATATCTCTTTTAAAGAAGAACATCCCAGAGCCTGTGAAAATGAAGGAATGGAAACTGCAGGTTAACTCCTGTATGGCTTAAGGTTTCAAAATGAAGTGTTGTGCTTGTTACATTTTCATTTTTGTGTTCTTGTGATTTTGGTTTTCTTCAGTCTTTGTTTGTGGTGGTACCACCCTGCTCTAAAAATTAAAAGCCTCAAAAAATGTATATAGATGTATTTCAAGTGGAAGAAGCAGGTTGATAGGTTTGCACTGAATGACTGGAGTGTATTCAAGAGCACGAGCATTATAAATTTCCATGGAAGAGGTAGTTCACTTCTCACTTTGACAAAGGTTCTAGGCCCATATTGCTAAGTTTAATTCTTATTTTTTGCAAATTCAGTAGCAGCTTTAAAAGTCTAAAGATGGAAGAAAAATACAATGGGAAGAAATGTATTAAAATTCAATGAACTACAAAACACAACTCTCAAATGCAAACAAACTGGTCTGTTTTGATTTGCAGTTAAATAATGTAACCAGTACCAAAATCAATCAACACTTAGTAAATTTAAGAAGGCCAAGAATGTGGGTCCTGGCTAGGTTGTAATTTTTAAGAAAAGAATTTTACCGAAGTCAATCAAGTGTATAATTTGAAGCTGGATAAATAGTTTTATACTGAGACCAAATCATTATATAATGTCTGAACCACAACCTCAGTTTCCTTCTTGCATTTCAATTTCATGGTTGCTAACCCTTCCGTACCACAGAATACAAAGTGTCCAAAGTAACAGGACAATTTTGATAAGGAAGACTTCAATAATTGCTAACCAACAAGAAACAGCAAGTAGTAATCTTAAGTACATTCTTATTCATATACTCAGTACACCTAAAAAGGGTAGTATTGCTTAAATTTAGAAAATCTTTTCTTTTTGTATCTTAAGATGTTTATACAGACATTCACGAGCAAAGTCAAGGGAATCTCCCGGTAAATACAAGAATAGGAGAAGAATACTAAGGTGTTGTGGCTATCTTGGTCCTTGCCATCTTCTGAAATCTTAAGAGTTGCAGACAAGAAGCGAAGTACTGGTCTTTTCTGCAATTAGGAAGCTTCTTACTGCCATACACCTTTCAAGTACATGGAAAGACTAGTGAAAGTTAAAATTATTTTTTTTAATAATCATAGAATCATAGAATCATAGAACGGCATAGGTTGAAAAGGACCTTAAAGATCATCTAGTTTCAACCCCCCTGCTCTGGGCAGGGTTGCCAACTACTAGAGCAGGCTGCCCAGCGCCACATCCAGCCTGGCCTTGAATGCCTCCAGGGATGGGGCATCCACAACCTCTCTGGGCAACCTGTTCCAGTGCCTCACCACCCTCTGAGTGAAAAACTTCCTCCTAATATCCAACCTAAATCTCCCCTGTCTTAGTTTGTAACCATTTCCCCTTGTCCTGTCACTATCAACGTGTGTGAACAGGCGTTCCCCCTCCTGTTTATACGCTCCCTTCAGGTACTGGAAGGCCGCAATGAGGTCTCCCCGGAGCCTTCTCTTCTCCAAGCTAAACAAGCCCAGTTCCCTCAACCTTTCTTCATAGGAGAGGTGTTCCAGCCCTCTGATCATCTTAGTGGCCCTCCTCTGGACCCGTTCCAAGAGCCCCACATCCTTCTTGTGCTGGGGGCCCCAGGCCTGCACGCAGTATTCCAGGTGGGGTCTCACCAGAGCAGAGTAGAGGGGGACAATCACCTCCCTCTCCCTGCTGGCCACCCCTCTTTTAATGCAGCCCAGGACATAGTTGGCCTTCCGAGCCGCAAGCGCGCACTGCCGGCTCATGTCCAGCTTCTCATCCAGCAGGACCCCCAAGTCCATCTCCGCAGGGCTGCTCTCGAGTTCTTCTTCTCCCAGTCTGTATAAGTGCCTGGGATTGCCCCAGCCCAAGTGCATCACCTTGCACTTGGCCTTGTTGAACCTCATGAGGTTCTCTTGGGCCCACTTCTCCAGCCTGTCCAGGTCCCTCTGGATGGCATCCCTTCCCTCTATGGTATCAACTGCACCGCTCAGCTTGGTGTCGTCCGCAAACTTGCTGAGGGTGCACTCGATTCCGTCGTCTATGTCATTAATAAAAATGTTGAAGAGCACCGGTCCCAAGACCGACCCCTGAGGGACACCGCTTGTGACCGGCCTCCACCCAGACATAGAACCATTGACGACAACCCTTTGGCTGCGACCAGCCAACCAATTCCTAATCCACCTAACAGTCCATCCTTCAAAATAATAAGTCTATGAAGTTTCTAGAAGATCTGTCTTTTCCTGAGATAGCTGGCATGAAAGATCAGGATTATACCTCTTGTCTTTG
This sequence comes from Anseranas semipalmata, assembly GCA_013399115.1. Taxonomy (NCBI): domain Eukaryota; kingdom Metazoa; phylum Chordata; class Aves; order Anseriformes; family Anseranatidae; genus Anseranas; species Anseranas semipalmata. The sequence goes on from VXAA01005998.1 coordinate 497,708, forward strand.
ATAGTTACAATTCATGAATTATTTCATTCTGTCTTGCAGTGTCTTCTAAAGTTTTTGGTTAAATCATTTGGCTGGTCCATATTGAAATGGTTTAGTTAGGTTATCTATAAGTGAGAATCACAGGAAAATCCCATTTTGAACCCAGGAATTTTAAGTAGCTGGCATTTGCTATGTCACAATGGCTAACTTGTCATTCCCCACCAACCAGCATAAAATAAGTCTAGATGCCTATTTTTTAAGAAGTTGGCCTGGCATGGTATGGATCCTTTTTTTTTTTTTTTTTTTT
>VXAA01005998.1:498005-566375 GCA_013399115.1 Anseranas semipalmata
TTTTTTTTTTTTTTTAAGATATTTGTTATTAGTTCATGGAAATTAAACTCAAGTGTGAAAAAGAAGAAAAGAAAAGAACTAAAATAAAATAAAAACAAAGCACAACAAAATACAGTTTCCACACCCTTGGTTCATCACTAAAATAAATTTAGTTTTATAATTATTTTTACTTCTCAGATAATTGAAAACTGCAAAAAGGTCTTATTTTTCTAGGGCAATACAGTATTAAAGTTACTTTTCAACTTTGAAAGTGGGCTATAGGTTAGAAAGTGTGTGTACTGAAATGTAAAACTTTAATTTTAAAGGACATCAAAATTAGGTCATTTGGTGTTTTACTGCTGTACAGCCACTAAGGCTATCCAGAAATCAGTCCTGTTTTAAAAAGTTTCAGGGTTTCAATGTCTGTTTGTCTTCTGATATGGAATGAAATTAAACCGTTCTAAATATTTTGCTTATAGACACAAAGGGTATGTGTGAAGGAGCAGCACAGCAAGTTCAAGTTACGGAAACAGTGTGGCAGTGGTAACACAATGCTCTTCATACTCTTCCTTGGCATGATAACTAATTTAGAAGGCATCAGTTTGCCAAAGTATTGGAAGAATAAAGTTGCTAACTAAAATTAATGTGATGAGCCAAAGGAAGTGATCATGAAAGCCTGCCATGAATCTTAAAATTCCCACTTTTCTTTAATTGCAAAAATTATTTACTTAAATGTAAAATATTAACTATGTACCAGCAGTTATAAATGGAACAGGGAGACTGTCAATTCATGAGTAATTTCAGAAGTCAAGTCATAGATTTCCTGCTCTGTTTTTCACTGCTACCACGGTCCTTTTGAGAAGTTACTGTACAGCATGTATTACCTGTCATTATTCTCTATACAGTACTTGCTATATTCCAGGTATGCGCACCCCTGTAACCTTTCTATGTGGTCATTTTAAGCGTCATAATTTACAGCTTTAAAGCAGAAGAAGAGATCCGAATGGTTGGTGTGCCTGTAATCTTGGTTGCTAAGAAATATTTTAGTTTTCATTCCATAAAATGCAAAATAGAGTTGTTTTCTATTTTTCAGCCCTGCATCACATTTACATTTTTCTATCAAGCACCCTCATACTCTGTCCTGGGAGTATTACACTATGTTCCAGTGTAAGGCACATCTTGTTATGAGACTGATTGAGAACAGGATCAGCATGGAGTTCATGTTACAGGTAGGTATTTAAATGTTTATGTGGAGTATAGAAAACTTTGTGTTTTTATTTGCAATTTCTATTCATAAAATGGAGGTTAAGAAAGAGCAAATCATCTTATGATAGGAATCCGTTTGTATATTAAGTAGTAGTTTAAACAGGATGGAACAAACATAAAATGTTGATTATTGTGTTAGGATAAGGTTAGCTATTATTTTTATACATAATGAGTAATATTTTTTATATACACCTTATTCTCTTTAATATTAAGGTATTTCATTGCTTTGAGTTATCGTGACTGGCTGTTAATACAGAACCCGTTTTACTGATCCATAACTAGTGTTGCCATAAGATAATGTAATCAAATTATAAGTAATGAAAGTAAAGTGAATCCAGCTTCTGCTCTTTCCACTGTATAAAATTTTCAGTGCTAGAGGGAGCATAGATCTTTGTATTAGAAGAAACAGTTGACTTGGAGATTGTCATTTTATTCTGAAGTATTAAACTTCTGCAGAATTGTAGTTTTTCTTTTTTTTAAATGTTTTGTGACATGCCTTAAAACAGATAGGATGCTATAAACACCCAACTAGAAACTAGGTGATACTTTTTCCTATCAGCTTCAGATTTTTTTTAATGATAACATGTATGTGCATGTGCTAAAACTGTTATAAGCGGCTGTTACCAGGTTGAAAATACAGCAGATTTAAAGCTTTCCTTAAAATGCAAAGAATAATTAAAATTTATTTTTTAAAAAGAGGTAGCTAAAAAGGTAAATAGAGAACCTGATTGACTGTTCTGTTTCCAAAAAGTAGATATATTCAGTGACCTGTTTTACTATAGATAATTTTTTGACTTAGGACTTGTAATGTGCAAGACTGTGGTAAGGTAGTATATGAAGTATTGGCTTAAGTTATAAAAAGGGTGTATATGTACCTCCTAAAAAGTTGGTTATTTGAAAAAGCTCAGGTAAAAAGAAATGATTTAAAAACACACTTGAATAAAGGCCACGTGCTTGCAGTGACTAACTTCATAAATTGCATGGTTTTTGAAGTGTAGTTCATCAGAGGTGCTTAGAACTAGAAAACGGCTATCAAAAAGTGTTTTGGTATTCCACTTTGTATTCAACTCTATTTGTGAAAAAGCTGCATAAGTTGTACCTGCAGCAGTTATGAGCAAAGAGGACATTTTCAGTTTATTTTTGTTACTGTTAAACATTCCTCATGTTAAAGAACTGAGGTTTCAGCTCTTTTCTCAGCACCATGGGTGGTTTGCCTTGAGTAAAAATACATTTCATGTCTGCAAATCACAATTTCTGATATGGACAAGCAAATAATCATCTGAAATGTTTTTATTTTGAAAGACTTTTTTTGAAGCCAGTTATCAGGGAATGAGTTTATTGGCCTTTAGTTGTAGTTCAGTTGCAACTAAACATGAAAGAAAAGCTTACTTTGTATGTTGAAGTACTTAATGAAAATAATGACTTTTTTATCATTTTAGGTTTTCAACAAGTTGTTGAGTCTGGCCAGCACTGCTTCATCTCAGAAGTTCCAGTCACATATGTGGAGTCAGATGTTGGTTTCCACATCTGGGTTTTTGAAATCTATCTCAAATGTCTCTGGCAAAGACATCCAACCTTTAATAAAGCAGTGGGTGTATCCTTTTTATTCTTGGGTTGGATTGTTAATATGGAGAATGAATTTGTTTTCTAATTGGCACTACTAAAGGAATGTGAAGAAAGATATTTCATGTCTTTGCTTTAAACAGTTAAGTATGTTATTCTTTGAATTAGAAGTAGATGAGCCACAGGTTTACAGTCCTTTCATAGTCATTTAGAGTATGCTAGCTTTTTTGGGTGTTCTTTACCAGAAGGGATTGCTGCAATTTTAAGTTTTATTTTGAAGGAAACACAAAAACTCTGGTGGAATTCAAGGCCAAATTATACTAAAGGGATTCCAGAGGACACTGCCCATAGAAATATGCTGAAGTCTGACATGGAAAATGCTATAGTCTGGTGCATTTTTAGATGTGATTTCCAGTAAATCACTATGGAATGTGTAACCTAAAGCACAGATTGATAATTTAAAATACACTAACATTTAATAGCTTGGTAGCTTGTGTTAGTATTACAATTCCAGGTAGAAAAAAACTGAGTGTTGATTTTTCAAATTTTAGTGATATTAGTCAAGAAATAGGGTTTCTTGTTCTGCATTGATATGGGGGTAAATTTAAATTTTCTTCATTTAACAGGTTTAATTGGTAGTTTCAATTAACGCGGCTGCAGGTTCAAACAATACATGACTGTAGCAAAGCCATACCTTACTGTTATAACAGAAAGCAAAAGTAGTTATTTATATTTGGAGTATTGGAATTGACTTTTGCCATGCATAATGTTCACGCACGTGTCTAACTAAAAATCAGCGTATAATTAATATTTGTAGAATAATATGAGAAGTTAGTATTATATCTGCATCAAAAGTATACATAAAGTATAAATGCATGTTATTCTAACTTCCGTACTTAGCTGTGCTAAGCACTTGAGGAAAATAGGGATTTTATCTGTACACATTCACACTACACCTATGTCTAAATGTCACCATTCCTACCTGAGCTGGGTGAATCTTAACTATGTCAGTTCTGTAACCAAGGAAGAATTGTAACTCTCAGATCATAGAAGGGTTTGGGTTGGAAGGGACCTTTAAAGCCCATCTAGTCGCAGCTGTACTGCCATGGGCAGGGACACCTTCCACTGGATTAGGCTGCCCAAAGCCCCATCCAGCCTGGCCTTGAACACTTCCTGTGGTGGGACATCCACAACTTCTCTGGACAACCTGTTCCAGTGTCGAGTCACCCTCATAAAAAACTTCATCTTTATAGACCATCTAAATCTACCCACCTTCAGTTTTAAACCGTTGCCCCTTGTCCTGTCACTAAAGGCCCAGATCTGGGGATTTTTCAGCTTCTCTGGACTTTGGCCCCAAGACCATGTTAAATGTGACTTCTCTTTAACCCTGTGGTTGCAGTTTCCCTGTCATGCTTCAAACACTGTTGCACCCATGATACTAGATTTTCTACTTTGTAAGACCACAGCAATGTTTGTATTGTTTGGGAGGATATCTTACTACTATTAACTAGCACTATCTTAGCTGTTCTTACTGTTTGCTCTGTTGATGCTGAGTTTAAACTTTGTGCCAAAGAAACCACTGAAATGCCTTAAGTTTTACCTGATGGCAATGTCACAGACCTTTATCCATGTTACAGGCCTTGGTGGTTAACCATGGTGGTTGCCGTAACCACCATGGAGCAGAACCAGTAGGCATCTATCTAGCCAAATGCCCATATTTTGGGAGAAGAGTTAACATGTGAAAGATAAGAAGCCTGTTTGAAGCTGGCAGTTCTCCCTTTAAATGTCAGGACATTAAAGAACAGGTTTTCCTTCCCTGATTTTGTCTTACGTCATCGGACACTTGTTGGGAGCATGCCCTAGACTAAAATACTTTGTCCTAGTGTTCTAGTTTTACTACAAGTGAACTGTAGTAGTAATGAATGATGAAGCTATTCACAGAACAGTTGACCTGAAGTTGTTGCCTGTGATGAAATTTGGAGTGAGATAATTACTTTTTATCAGTCATACTTTATAGTTTCATATATATGTGAACTCATGTATACTTGTGAACATGCACAATAACCCACTTTTGAAAAACTGCAATAAAATAATTAAGTGTATCATGGGTAGAAAACAGAAGCTCTACATTTCCTCCTTAATTTTGTTTAACTAAGGTGTATCATAAAACAAATGGTATTGAAATTACTGAAGATTTACTCAGTTACTTTCTCTGAGAGCATGTCAAAGACATTGGAATGTGGTGGGGTCCAATGTAGCTTTCATTATGACTTTTTTTTCCTAGATAATTTTCACTGTACTTCTGTTTGTTTGTTTGTTTGTTTTTTTCCCCTGTATGGTACATGAATGTACATTAAAGAACTGTTTAAAGAAAAAAAAATTAAAAATGCTTATGAAGGAACATAGGTGTTTTTAACTCCTGATTTTCTTGGGATAGGAGATTCTAGAAGTAAAGGAGCATAAAGCAAGTGTGAAAAGTGAGCGGAAAACCTTGAGAGTTATGTTTGTTCATAGCTACTGCATTGTGCCGTAGAATTCCTATACTGCTTTTTAGGGATCAGAGTGGAGTGGTCAAATTTTATGGCAGCTTTGCATTTAATAGAAAACGGAATGTTTTGGAATTGGAAATAAAACAAGACTACACATCTCCTGGGACTCAGAAATATGTGGTAAGATCAGTTGTCCATATTTTACCTACACGTGCAAGTGTGATGTGAACATTAGTAAGCATTATTTTTAATGTTAATAACCATCTTTTAAACTTTAAGGGTCCTCTTAAAGTGACAGTGCAAGAACTTGATGGATCGTTTAACCATACATTACAGATTGAAGAAAATAGTCTTAAGCATGATATACCTTGCCATTCTAAAAGCAGAAGGTAAGAATAAAAATACAAAAACTGCAAGCATTTTTTACTATGGATACATGAAAATGTATAGGGCATTGATGATAAATACAAGCTTTTTAAATTTTATACTTATATTTTGTTGATCTTACTGAATAGGATTTACCTGTGATGTAAGGGGAGAAAATAGAATCTACTACTGTTTGTGAACAGCAAGAAACGTTACATTTTATATGCAATTCTGAATTATAAGTAAAGGTCTTAAATTTTGTAAAAGTTTTATAAAGAACTTGTTTGTATAGGAGAACGAGTTGAATGAAGGCTCTAGCTTCATCAAGTTTTTCAAAATGCCTTTGAGTGGGATTCCTCGCCTAGGGGGAAGACAAATACAGGCAAAAGGAGTATCTCAAGTGAAGATATATGAATGAAGCACGAGCATAGTTTTCCTTTTCTGATAAGAGTCCCTAGGGCTGTTCACTAAGCCTAATAAGCAAGGAAAATAACATACTTCCTACACAGATTCTAATGTTTCCAATACATTTTAATAACTACTTTGCCCTCTACTTCTCAAAGTTGTATGTTTATGTGTAATCTTAAAAATGGTGGGAATCAAGTTTAAACCAAGTGGAAAGTATTAATGATTATTTTCTGAACACAGCTAATGCACAGCTCAACTTTGTGAATTTATTTTTTTGCTGGGGAGAGCATTATTTTTTGGTACACGGTACTTTAGCAAACTTAATCTCCATTTTTAAGCATATCTTAGCTAGTATGGTGATTTTCTAAATACTTATTTATTCTCTTTTTTTAATAGAAATAAGAAAAAAAAGATTCCACTGATGAATGGAGAGGAGGTAGACATGGACCTTTCTGCTATGGAGTAAGTTAGTTTGTTGAAGTTTCTCAGTGTGAGACTGAGCCACGTTCCCCTTATCTGAAGCAAGTTTATTGAAGAATTTGATAGTAAAGTTGTACTTCATTATATGACTGGCAGATTTCAAGACAAAAGTCAGAGCATTTTTTGTTGGACCTTGATGAAGACCATTTAACTAGCACTAAGATAAAGAAGTTCTTGAAATCTATGATTAATTTCAGAAGAATCCTTTTAGATTACAAATGAATGTTGAAATGCTTCATACTGAAAAGGATGTATTGGGGGTGGACAGAACATTAATTTTGGTGGGAACTGTTTAGCTCTGTGGAAGCAAATTTTTGCTCAGAGTAAATACTCATTTTACTCTCCTTGAGTTGGAGCTGGTGTTGCTCTCAGAAATACTGAAGGTGTTTTACTTTGCTTGCTGATGAAAATAAATTATCTTCTCTTGAAAACTAAATGGTGTCTCATTGTAGAAGGATAGATTGCTCATCCACTTTAAAGTGGTAGAGATTCCTAGTAAATTAAACCTCATCTAAAATAAGCCCAGAAAAAATTTATAGGGGGCTATAGTCATTGAGCAAGTTACTGTTATAATTTCTATATTAACAGACATACGAATAAATGATTTAAAAATTGTTTTTAAGAGCATTTAGCATCTAGCTACTATCTTGACAGTAATTCTAGGTGTTCTACAAATATATATAGAAATATGTATCATACTTATAATGATGCTGTTTTCATTGTTCCCAACTCTCCCCATTCCATGTCTGTATTTTGCTATTATCAGTTTTATGTGGCAAACTAATTTGTGCTTGCTGCTCCCACAAATGACTTGTGGAGTCATGGAGCTGTGTGAATACTAAAGTATAAAACACTTCTTTGGGTAGAATACTATTAAATACTTCAATCCTTAGGACTAAAACTTTAATTCTGCCTGTTGATACTTTTGCTCTATGATTGTTTGGCCTGGCAGTTCTGTGCAATTGCATGGTTACCCTTATCAGCTTTCAACATGATAGCATGTTTGTGTTTGTAAAGCACTTTCATATATATTGATGAAAGCCAATATATAAAGCACTAGGTGGTTACCACCAGATTTTCTTTGATTTTTTTTTTTTCTGGTAGTCTTCAAGTGTAGAAGGTGATAAAGTGTGCTGCTCAGCCATGACAGGTATGGTGTCTGAGGAAGATTTAAGTATACTGAGATTATACAGTAGTTTACCATGAACTTGTGCATGTTGGTTAAAAATAGTAAAAATACTGCATTCATTGACATATTTAAGTTTTGGACACATTGCCCTGGAAGGCTGTAGAATTGCCATCCTATGAGCAGGAGATTGCATCAGGTGACTTTCGAAAGTCTCTCCTAACTTAAATTCTTTTATGGTTCTTGGGCTCTAAATACTTCAAAAATAACTCAAAACAAGTCAGAACATCTTTTGGGTTTCTACAGTCTTGAAATGTTGTAAGCTATTAATGTTTTTCATGTCTGTCTTAGTGCTGATTCCCCTTTGCTCTGGATAAGAATAGACCCTGATATGTCAGTACTGAGGAAGGTAGAATTTGAACAATCTGATTTCATGTGGCAGTATCAGCTTCGATATGAGCGAGATGTGGTTGCACAAGAAGAAGCCATTCTGGCATTGGAAAAGTTCCCTACGCCAGCATCACGGCTTGCACTAACTGATATACTAGAACAGGAACAATGCTTCTACCGAGTGAGAATGCTGGCCTGCTTCTGCCTTGCAAAGGTGAGGTTGTGTGGATGGGAATAAGGAACATTTGAAAATGGGTCAAAACTCACCACAGTTCTTAAATTGGCTTGATATTTAGCCTCTTTAAAGTGTTTGCCAAGTATTTTTAACTTGACTGATTTGAAAGGAAAGCTGTATTATTTTAGTCTGTAAATGGAGACTGCAGAAGGCTTTCATAATTGTCAAAATTGACATGTCAGACATGAAAACCACAAGGGATTTTTCCATATTTCATTAAGTGGCAGAAATAAAAGACTTTTGTTCATTTTTTTCAGAGCCAAAATTCATTTTTTTTATTTTACTGGGAAGTTCCTTGGCCTCTCTGAGAAATCTGAAATTCTCTTCTCTGAGAAGTTCCAAAATTCATCTATCTGTCTAATGTGAATTCACAATGCTGCTGTATGTTGTTTTAAGTTGAATAGGGGCACAAAGTAAATAGTAGTGGTCTGCAATTCAATATTCAAAAGCCAGGTAGTTGCTGTGAAAAAGGAAGATATTTTTTGTTTAGACACAAAATTAACATTAAAAATGAAAAGTAGAGATCCCTATAGAACAACTGGATGGAAACACAAAAGAATAAGAAATTTTGAAAAGGCATGTTGCTGACATACTTTTCTTGTCATAAAGGCATACTTACTGACAGTTTGTAGAGGTTCAATTATTGGTATATAACTTCCTTTCTGCTGTGTACCTGTTAAGAATAATTCAGTACCTGTACAGAAATATATCCTTTGGCAATATTTTGAAAATCAAAATACAAGAAATGCTCGTGACAGTGTATTTCAATATTATGAAACACTGATGTAATACTGCCAGTGTGTGTGCTAGTGTCAATACTGCCACTACCTGACGTAAAATATGCATATTTCATAATTAATTCATTTGGAATATTTAAAAGTGTAGGTGCCTTCCACAGGTGAATATTAAAAGAGCAGCTGTTACAATGTTGAAATGTAATTTTTTTTTCTTTCTTTGAATTCTCAGGCAGTTGGGCTGCAGGTAATCATAACCAGTTTTTCTCGGTTGTATTTGTATGAAATTGTAACTGTATAAAAAAAAAAAATCTGGGGTCTAAAGAAAAGGTGGTTGACTCAGGAAAAAAAAATTATAAAGCTAAGTGAAAAGTATGGTTGTGATGTTAAATCAAGGTGAAGGGTCATGGAAGGACACGGTTTTTGGTATATTTACCTATGCTACCTAGGAGGAAAGTGTAATATATTCTATTACTAGTTCCAACATCAGGCTGTAAGTAAGAATCACCTCCTATTAACTTAGTTTAATTTTCACAGCTTGTAAATATTCAAGTTTTGTAAACTTTATTGGAAAAAGTCAAGTCCCCCATGTTTCATTAGTGGGAGGGTTGTTTTGTGTTAATTTGCAGCTTCTGGCTGGATTGTGGTTACTTTTGTGAAACTTTCTTGGTGTACTTACATGGAAACAGAAAAATTGGTAGGTGATAATGCAATTATAAAACTGAATTTACAACACTTTCTAAATGTATGATTTGTTGTAAAACAGCACTTCAATCAAGTATCCAGGTAAAATATTATATCCTCATTGATGAAGTAAATAGATGCACATGTGCATGTGCAAACACACACAGTGCTGAGTAGTTCATGGCAAATGACCCTACAGAGAAAGGAGAAAATAATGATGTTATGATCTTGATTCCTGTGAGTATGCAGGCTGATCTTCAGTCTATAGGTTCAGATCTGCTGTAAGGTTTAAAAAACAAAAAACAAAAACAAACAAACAAAAAAAAACCACCACCACCAAGGAAAAAAAATCAAAACAATGAGGAGTTTCATAGCTGTACATGGTAGTTATATCTTAGGTCAAATAAGTTGCCAGTTTTTATGCTATACTGAATTGAAAGATGCCAAAATAAAGTGTACCTTTTTAAGTAAAATTAAGACAGGCTTTCTGCCTTATGATATGGGGAATTTGCAAATACATTTAATTGAGACTGTAAATGTGTCAGTAGAATAAATAGAAAACTTGGATTCTGTCAGTATTTAAAGAGGAATTCACGTAAGTCAGACTAAATTATAAGACCAAAAAGTACTGAAAAGATGATGGTTTTACTACTCTTGATTTAACTTGAAAATACCATTCTTTGTCTACAGATGTTGCAAAATGAAACGTTTAAAATAAGAATAAAAAATAAAAAATTTGCACAATGAATCATGAATCTCTTATAAATGCAATAGTCTTTTGTAATGTTTTGGATTGCGTTTTGTTACACTGCTACATAAATTTCACATTTGGAGTTCTAAGTTTATTGTCACGGTTCCTGAGTAGCCTTTAGGATTAAGCTTCCTCTGTAGGAAGACTTGTTATGTACATTACAGAAAAAGCTATACCTGTGTCTATAGTTAGCAGACTTCTGTTATTTGAAAGGGAACATCTAGTCTGAGTGCAGTATTTTCTCCCTTTATTTTTCCTCTGAAGGCTGACTTAGAAGGAAAATGTCTTTCAATAATAAAGCCCCATCTTATATAAGAGAAATGGTGAAATTGATTGCTACCCATCTTCAAATAGCCTCTTGCTTTTCTTTCTCTTACTGCATATGTAGTGCCCTTTGGAGTAAGATAAACTAATTTAGAAGGAGATAATCAAATTTGTTTTCATTTGTGTGAAAACGATATTTTCCTTAGTTTGTGGAAGATCTGTAACAATAGAAACTCCTAAATTGTAGGTTGTGTTGGCTCTATTTGTTAACACACACTCACAGGCTTAGATATTCTTCTCTGCACACTTGCATTGTTCCATGTAACAAATATACAAACCTCAGGGTGTTGGGAAGGCATAATGACAATTTTGTCCTTGTAGAAGAACCTTTGCTTCCTTACACCAAAACAGATCATAGCAATCAGTTTGTCTCAGTGCATAGTATTGTGAATTAAGATTAAAGCTGAGATAGCTGACTTGCCTTTTGCTTTAGGGGTGGTCTAGGCGTGGTCTTAGGGTGGCTGAGGCCTAGTTAAAGTCTAGGCTGAGGTTACTGGCAGGGTAAATTTGGGAAGTCGGTATTGTAAAAGCCTCTTCCATCACTGGCTTCTGTAAAGTCAGAAAACTTGGCTTCGTAAACACAGAATATTTGCTTAAAATATAAAAGAGAAAATAATTAAGAACAGAAGCTTATCATGGAAAGGTAATTAGTTACAGACATCTTCCAAGTGAAACAATTTTATGAAAATTTACCTTTAATGTAGAGAAGAAGTATTGGGGATGGCAGTGAAAACTTAGCTAATATAAGATAATATATCGTTGAAAATATGTATTTGAAGGGCAGTACATTCTTGGCAATTATTCTTTTGTATTATGGGAAATTTCTATTTCTTTACAGCCAATCTGAACTTACAGTGGTTATGTTAATGTGACTTCCCTTTCCCCCTAATTATATAGATTGCAAATTCCATGGTAAGTACGTGGACAGGACCACCAGCCATGAAGTCACTCTTTACCCGAATGTTTTGCTGTAAGACTTGTCCAAACATTGTGAAGACCAACAACTTTATGAACTTTCAAAGCTACTTCCTGCAAAAGGTAAAATTTATTTTTCCACTGAACTTTTTAAATTAAATGTCAAAACACAAAAATGTTCCTACAGATGACAACTGCAAGAACGTGAATAGCACAGTCCCACTTGACCCATTCATTAAAAATCCAAAATAACTAGTTCTTTCTTATTTGGTATCTTTTGTCAGAAAACTGTTAACAAAACTTAACTGAGTAGCTGAATTTAAATTAGCAATTTCTTCAGAAGAATGGAGTACATATAATAATTAGTTGTAAATATTTGTGAGCTCATTCTTAAATAGAATTTATTGCACAGTAACAAAGTTAATCATTTTCTCTTTTAGGTCTTCATTAATTACATTGATTTCATACTGCAAATAAAATCTTATAAACCTTATCTTAAATTGGTAGGCTTTTTAGTTCAAGGCACTACATAATCCTTGCCCAGTCCTTTCCATTAGTTGTCAACATCATGTGTTGCTGCACCTTGTTTTGATGTTAATGCACTTTTTTTTTACTGGGACCTATAGTTCTTAGTTGTACAGTGAATAACAATTAAAATAAATGACAATGGTTTTCTCTCAAGGTTACCTTTATAACTATTGGTTACCTTTATAACTATTGTCCAAAAATGCTTCATCCTTCTTCCCACCACTTTCTTTCTTGGACTGTCTTTTGTGTTCTTCTGCTCTTTTTCTTATTTTTCATTCTTTCCCACTAAATATTATGCTTTTCTCTCTAAGACATTTAATCCCATGTCCCAGATTTATAGTTCTAGGGTGAGATTTCTAAATAAGAGTTGAGCCTAGAGAACTACTTAGCTCATTCTGAAAGAAATTTCTGGTGAGGTTAATATCTATCTGGGTAATAATTCTTTAGGCTCCACTGACTGGATTGGGTGTATACCTCTTGAAGGAAACTTAGACATCAGGTTCACATGTAAACACCCAAATCAGGTGTCAGTCTCCAAATGAATTCCACCATCACTTTCTCTGCTTCATTATTTTCCATTTCTTACCTTTTAGATGGTGTCTTGAATACACTCATTTCTTGTATATGCAGCTTTTTCTGTGCTAATTATTGAGCAATAATTGCATTGTTTTTGATCTGAAAATTTTGCAGCATATGATATCACTTTCAAAAAGCATTTAAATAAACTTTTCAGAGATTTGGTATTGCAAAAATAATTGCTTATTTTCAGGGTTTAGCTCTTTTCAGGGCCTGTCACGTCACTACTGTAAGAATGACATTAGTATTAATTTTATTACACAGACTATGCCTGTTGCCATGGCCCTTCTGAGAGATGTTCACAACCTCTGTCCTAAGGAGGTTTTAATGTTTATTTTGGACTTGATCAAGTATAACGATAACAGGAAGAATAAGGTAAAGAATGCATTTATTTTAATCTCTCACTTTTTTGTTGAAAAAAGTCTTAATATACTGTGTGATGTATTATGCCACTAATGTAAATACCTAGCTAGGAGAGATGATAAAAGGCGATATGCTAAACAATAAATGTTACAGAATATTCCGTAGCTGACATTTGTGGCGACATTTCTTGGATGTTTCTCTTGGAGGAAGCTCTCTGCTTGTTGACTTAACTAAGGACTTGCCTGTCTTCATTTGCACACATGCTTTTCTTGCTTTGTTTTTTGCTTTTCATTCAAAAGACCTATTTTTTGAGAAAGTATGCATGAAGGTTAACATTTTCTGAATAAATGTAGCATGCAAAGTTAAGCACTTTTTCCCCTTTGAGAAGATTATCTGAAAGAGTAAGGAAATATATATATATTTTTAATGATATACGAGATTCTAGGTTCTGAATAACAGCTCTGGCTTACCAAACTGAATGGTCTTCATCTAGTTGAATAACAGCTGAAACCCAATTTGATGTTGTTTCATCACTAAACTGAAGCACCTGAGTTGGAAGTGTCATCTTAAGTTCCTTCCCACACAAAGCACCTGTAAAGGATGATTAAAGGACCTTTAAGATCCTGAGATGATAAAAGATTCCACCTCCCTAGCTTTAGAAGAAATCCCCAGCTGCTAGGATCCTAACATAATCTTCCAAATTAAGTACTCAAAGTTTAGTGGAACAAATCTAAGGTCTCTTAAACCTCACTTTCTAGTGTGTAGAAGCACTGTAACAAGACGCTTGTTGAAGAGTACTGAAATAAGAGTATGATATAAGGTGGAGAGGTAAAGAGATATGAATGCAAATGCCAGTAGTGACAAGATGTGCTGAGTTGTACTAACAACTCTTCATGACCAAAGGAGAAATCTCACTTTGCTTTTCCACGTGTCCCATCCAAGCATATATTTGATACCTTCTGCTGGATCTAACACTCTTTGGATTTGTTTAGATTAAATTAACTAATATGCAACCTAGTACTTTTTTCTGCTTTTATAATTTTATTTCATACTTTTTGCTGCGTAGTAAATTGCCATGGCCAATAAATGCCACAGTTAGCACAAGGGAAGGGGTGAAACTGTGAGCCCAGGAAAAATGGGCAAATGAAGATGCAAGGTTTTCCTTACTAAGAAGAAGTGAGGCGTTAGTTCACCTGAGAAGCTCTTGAAGTAGCTATCTAGATGAACCCTCTGATTTTCAGAGGTACCAAGCACCCATTAGCTTTGGTACAAGTAGTACTAAAACGAGTAGTTTTAGATTCTCACATTAGAAATAATGGCTTTTATTTTCCAAATCTGGAAAATTTTCAATACCTGATTTTTCTATTTTCAGAAACCAATGTATTACTATTAATATGCTTTTATTTCAGAGTGAAGATTAATGGTTGATAGAATATCTGCTTGCTCAAACACTCTCAAATCTATATTCAGAACAAGTTTATTCAGCTGTTTTGATTTCTTACAGTTTGTCACATGGTTTCTGTTTTAAGATCTTGTTCTGTAACAGTGCTTCAACATTAGTCACCATTTAAGAATATATATTGTTATGTTTGCTTGTGTTTAAATGCTGTTTTTATCCAGTTTTCAGACAACTACTATCGTGCTGAGCTGATTGATGCCCTAGCCAACTCTGTAACTCCTGCAGTAAGCGTGAACAATGAAGTTCGAACACTGGATAACTTAAATCCTGACGTTCGACTTATTCTTGAGGAAATTACACGTTTCCTAAATATGGAGAAGCTTCTTCCCAGCTACAGGCATACCATTACAGTCAGGTGTGGTTTAATAATTGTTGTACTTATAAAAATAGAAGACATATTAACACTACTTTTTTGTTTCTGTGAAGCCTTCTGTAGTTATTGAGATTTTAGCTTACCTACTTTAGTCTTAAATGGCAAATTCCTTCCAATTTCCAAAAGTTGATAGTGCAAGTTTATCTTGATTGTTCTGTTTTTCAACATTAATCTCTATCAATGTAGACTGTTAATAGCAGGCATAAGTCAATCATGCTTGTGCTTCTTTAACAAGAACACCTATGAAAGTTTTGCAAAAGGTAGCATTGTAACAATATCTGTAGAGTACACAGGACTAATCTGAACTATGTTTTCTCTGTAAGTACAGTTATACTTAAGCTGAATTTGGCACAGTAAAGAATTTTGTTTGTGTTTCTGGCTAAGTCAGAGTTGATGAGTGCTGTGTGTTAATACTGTGAAAATAATTGTGACATGTTAATTGGGATGATTTAATTCTAGCAAAATGGCAAGACAACTTGATTCTGAAGGATGTAACTGTATACTTTAGGCTGCCATTTTGGAAGCCTAATATAAATTTCTTCTTTCTACTGCATCTAGCTGCTTAAAAGCTATTCGAGTGCTTCAGAAGAATGGTCATGTCCCAAGTGATCCTGCTCTCTTCAAGTCCTATGCAGAATACGGGCACTTTGTAGATGTCCGAATAGCAGCATTGGAGGCTGTTGTTGATTACACAAAAGGTACTTTTGCATGTATTTTGACCTTTTGTAACACTGTGATATGGTAGAAAAGTGTAATGATTACCTTGTTAATATTAGGTTGAAGTATTGTCAACCAGAAGAGCTTGTATGGTGACAGATGTATTGATAAGAAAAGCTGAGATTGCTATTAATGTTTTGTCCTAGAGAATGCAAGTTTTATGAAGATGTGGTGAGCATTGTTTCTCAGTGTTTTGTAAACTGAATCAGACATCTGAAGTGTTGAAACAATGAGTAGACAGCATGATGAGTAGTGGTGTAAGGGATGCTGGTGATTTCTTTTAACACCTCATTTCCAGTAATTTCGATTCAGTTGCTTTCAGCCGTAATTGCTAGTCAAAGTTCTTGGTTTTGATTTACATTCTTACTAATCTCTTCATTTTGCTTTTTTCATGCATCTTACAGCTATAAATTTTGGAAACATAGATTATTTTGGTGATTATTGGTTGATTCTGCTTTGCAGTTCCTTATACACAGCCTACATTTGTGAGATGTTTCTGTTGCTTAACATTCTCTTTATCTTAGCTGACTGTTGCAGGTCCTTGGAAAAAAAATACTGGGTAGCTTTCTTGATGACATTTGAAGGTGAAATTCAATCCTGACAGATTTTCTAGAGAGAATTTTAAACTAATGATTTGCATTTATAAAATGAATTTATTACTAGATCAGCACGCTCGTTTACTTGGGCTAGTCTTTCTGTGTTCAGCAGCTTTGTGGCAGTTCTTGTGTTTGAAGGGTTACTCCTATCAGAGTAGCTGAATCCTTTAATTCCTCCTCTGTGAGAAACTTGGCAATTTTAGACTTTTAATTATTCCTCCTCAAATTTCATGTTTTCATTTTCAGAGTGGTAGTGTTTCTCTTGTTTTCTGCATGAATTGTTGTTTTCACTTTATAAAAGGAGCTTATTACTTCTGTCTTTTCTGCCATCATTCTGTCCAAAGATGTCTCAAACTAGGTAGGCATTGGGAAGTTTTAAGGCAATTTACATCTTTGAGTGAATGTATCTGAGAGAATTCAGAGCTATCCTTACACACTGAAACCAAAACAAGTGGGAGCTTCAAGGCATCACTCTCAGGCTCAGTCTTCTTTCTTGTAATTCACCAGGCATTCTGGATCCATAACCCGCTGCAAATGTACCATTTGGTAACCCTGCAAGTGATACCCAGCTAGAATTCATAACTCTGCTGATGCTGTGCATCTCTTTCTGTTACGCTGCTTACTTTGTTCCTCCCTTCATAGAATGTTAGTGGAAAGATTTGCTGGAGAACGGAAAGCTTACTCATCAGCCTGCTTCCTTTAGGATAATCTCACTAATTCATCCCACCCTTTGGAAAGACAAACTGATAGAAATAATGTTTTCTCATCAAATTCTTGACCTTTCATGGATGTTGTTTATATTTAATGACTGACTTGGGTAAGAAAGCACTAGTATTGCAAAGTAATATATTACATCTTTAAAAGAGCTGATCAAATGGGTTGCTTTGTAAGCAAGGTAGGCTAAGTTGCTCCAAATACTCTATAGATACAGGAAAGGAAAACTTGAATGATAAAAAGTAGTAGAAAGATTACTTGAGGAAATCAGTGATTGAGCTAAATGTATGTTCTGATTGAGCTCCCTGTCAGGTCTGGAAATGATGGGTTAGAGTATTACTGTACCTCACTGCCTTGCCAACAACTTCTTCCCTGACAAGGGGGTATCAGAGGCAAATATGTATCTGCTACAAAGTCAATACAGCTCACAACACAGCCTACCATGTTAACTAGCCATCAGTGTCATTTCTCAAATACAACCTTCCAGCAGTTAACACATTCGCTTCTGTTCCTGCTGCAAAACCGGTAGCTTTTGGTGTAGGGGTAAATCTGAAAGTGCAGTGTGCTAACTAAATTCAACTACCCATATAGAAGTTAGAAGCGCTTGTCTTGCAGAGCCCTACATCTCTGGCTTTGGAAGAAGAAATGACTGGTTGTCTATTGCCAAGAGGTCTGATTCTCATTGTTCCCAGTTACCTGGTTTCCAGTTAATATTGGATGTAAAACAGCAGCTATCAAATGCCTGTTGCTTGTGCCAAAGCTGGCTTTTTAACAGTTCTTGTAAAGGAAGCTGACCGATTTTTGTTATTTCCATAAAAAGGAAAGTCTGTATTTTCTGGGGCAGTGTGGAACTCCCATGTTTTTCTATCATCTCTCCGGGCAGGAATAGCACTGCCTTTTTTTTAGTTACTTTAAAAGAAATCATTTCTCCTTGGAACAGAATAAGTTGTTTTCGTTGCTGTTAATAGTAGGCTTTTTTTTTTGAGACATGGTAACTGTAAAATGCTTGAGGCAGCATATAAGGACTTGAACAGTTGATCTAAACTGGCTTGAAGCTAACAAGATTTATTAACTTTTTAAAGGTAGCTTTTGATCGTTATGTGACTATTAGCTGTTATGTGTATACAACAAAGCAGTAGTATATTCGAAGAGGTAACAACAAACTGTTCTAAATAAGTATCCATGATTACCTAATTGCATCAATGAAAATCTCAGAGATGCTCTGTTGTAACTGAGAGCTGTCATACAATTTCTTGTAATTTGAAAAAATGTCAAGAGGATTTTTACTTTAGAAAACAATCACTTGCTTTTATGTCTACCAGAAGTATGAAGATCTACACATCATTCTTCAAGCTAGTAAGATTTATTCTGCTAATGGTCAGGTTTACCTTTACCAGGCGAACAGCAGGGAAGACTTTATTTCAAGCAGAAATAAATTTAGGAAACAGACTTTCTTTAACCACAGAAATATGGTCTTCCTTGGTTCTGTTATCCAGTACTATCAGCCTAAGGGATTCATCTCCGAAGTTGCTCATTCTCTAATCACGAACCATTTTAAAATCCATTTTATTAGCAGTTAAAATGATTTCAGCTTGCTTAAGATTGTGATTTAATGTGTTTGCACATGTTCTGAGTTTTTGCTGCATAATTATACGATATTATTTTTCTTCCATGCAAAACAACTTCTGTATGCAGTGTTCCATCTGCCTTCTATCTCAAGCAAGGTAGCTGCCAAGAAAAGCACTGTGCATGGAATTGAGCACAGACAGTCACTGATCACTTAAAAATATGTCCTAGGCATAGCTTTTTAAAGATTTCTCAGATTTTTAAGGCAAATCTGCAATTATGGGTCTGGTCTGTGCAGATGCAAATTTGCTCTGGCATCATTCAGAATTGACCTGAGCTGTGTAGCTGTGGGTTGAATGGTGCAGAACGTGAGCTAGTAAACCCCATTTAGAAGCAGAGGATGTCAGCCCGGTCCAGTGCCTCATCAGTGTAACCTGGTCTGTTGTGGCTGGATAGCAGGAAGAGCAGAGCTAACTTGCAAGCTGCCTGCAAAAGACTATTTTCAACAAAAAAGACTATTTAAATTTTCAACTAATTAGATGATTTTGTCTTTGCGTCAGGCAGCATTTTCTAGAAGCATGTGCCGATAAGATTCAAAATACATTTTAATAACAAAGTATACTGATTTTAAAAAACTAATGAAGGCTATTGAGATGAGCATGCTTACGGTCTTGTGTAAACCCTATAGTCTTCCTCGTTCTGCCCGATCTATAGATCATAGTCTATCAACGATTCTTGTGTATAAGAATTGTCTATTGTCAAATTCCCTATGGAAAATATGGGGTAGATTGTTGAAAGGGTATTTGGATGTGTGCTTCCTAAAGTAAAGAATATCATTTTCTCAGTGATCTTCGTCATCAGTGCTCATGACCAAGTTATGCACTAATAGTCAAGTTGGTAGTTACTGTACAACTGAAGCACGAAAGCATTACGTGCATGTTTCTGTTTTGGTGAATTCCTCTTAGTTGCAGTGATTCAAGCTCTTCCTGTGCTAATTGAGAAACTTGTGATCGTCTTGATCAAACTTTCTGGTTTGTGTATATTTATACTCGCTTTGTTATTTTATTCTTTGCAGTTGATAGGAGCTATGAAGAACTACAGTGGCTGCTCACAATGGTTCAGAATGATCCTGTACCCTACATAAGGTTAGTGAGTAAATAAAGAGCCAGTGTTTTTACTAATGCTGGAACTACTACATAAATTCTTGACCTGGACTTGCTAGAATAGATCAAATGCTTAGCTGCTGAATACTTCTGCATGAAACTGTTTTTCTCCTTGTTGCTTTATATAAGTTGAAATGTGTTTTGATTTTTCAGCAGTTCACATCTCAGAACTTAATATACTTGGTTCTTACTCTCCATTATATTATTTTTGTCTTTTACGTTCTACTCCTCTGGTGAATGTCTAAAATTAGAGATCATTTCCTAATCACAAATGACATATACAAGTCTGATGTTGCATATGACAAAAAGATTTTGTGATATTTAGAAAAGACAAAGGTTGAGACATAATGCACATGATGCTTTGCCAGCAAGGAATGTAAAGCAATTGTTAGACTGTAGATGGGGTGAAAGGATAACATATGAAAGTACAGTGTAATTTCTGGTATTGCCCGTTTCAACTTTGTTTTCACCGGTGAGTGATTCGATATTTTAGCACATTCATTATAAACCTTTGAACACCCAGGCTCATAATCATTTTTTTTCTGCAGTACTTTCTTTTTATGACCACAACACTGAGTTTCAAAGATTAATAGTATTACTTTTACTCTTTAAGCTGATTTCTTACAAAGATCATAGTAGCAAGATTGTCCTCTATTTTTTTTTTTCTATCATTCTTGTTAATGAAAGTAGGTACAGTTAGTGTCACTAAGGGAGGTGTAGCTTTAGCCTAGGAAGGAGATTTCATTTCATTTAAGTCTCTTTACGGGGGACTTTGTTTAAATTTTGAATTGAGTGCTATATGTAAGCCTCTTCTGAAAGGAAGAAGAAAAAGAAAAAAAACTGCCAGAGTTTCTTGTCCCAAATGTATAGGACAGAAAAGGGAAAGCTTTCTGTACAGAGAAAATAGTTAAAATAATAAGTAATGGAACACCATAATTATTCTCATTCATAAAATGTTTTCAAGTCCAGGTTTAAAAAAAGAAAGTGGAAAAATGTATCTGCTTTCAGCTCAGTGTATAAATACCGTAAGCAAACATTGTAAGTGTGGAATTTTTGTACACCAATGTAACTTAAGAGGTGACAGTGTTCCTTTCCAGAAGAATGTGCACGTCACTGGTTTTGTTCCTGTCATTTTGTATCACAGTCATAAACATTTAAAATTGTTTAAAAAAATCTTTGATGTCAGAAATTTATTTGCCAGCCTAACTCCTTCTTTGTAATTACCAGCTCAGCATGCAAAAAAGATTGTTGTTAAACCAAAGACCATAATACAGCCTACAATTTTGTACCTAACTGTTAAGAAATGATAATCATTTCTAAAAATATACACTAAAAATAATCAGTGTTGTTGCACCTTACTTTTTATCTTTAAATTATATTGCTGATGGTGAATCTGTCTGCATATTGTGTATTTGAAAAGTATAGTTTTGTAAGAACATTGCAAATCGAATAGACTTTTTATTCTTAGTGTATTCATTTGGATTTAATAAAAAATGTTTTAAATTTCTTTTTTAGGCATAAGATCCTGGATATGCTGACTAAGAATCCACCTTTCACCAAGAACATGGAATCCCCTTTATGTAATGAAGCTTTGGTAGATCAGCTTTGGAAACTGATGAATTCAGGTTGGTTTCCATTTTTTCTATATTGTAAGGTTGCTAGAACTTGAAAACTCAGTCTCTGAAGTTCTCTTTCACATACCTACTGAACTTTCTTAGTGATGCAAGGTACCAGTGGACTCCTTGTTTTTCATTATTTTCTTTATTCCTGTAGTGTGCTTTGATACACTTTGGCATAAAGTCATTCTTTGACCCAGATGTTCACATCAAATATTTTCCCAAATGATGCTGTATGTTACCTTTTTCTTTACAGTTTGCTCTAGATTAGGCAGTCTCTCTTTGTCCTCTTTTACCAGACTCTGGGAGAATAATGAGAGGATAATGTTTGTATAGATAATTTATTAGAGATATTTAGAAGTTTATTTTAAACCTAAGGCTTAATTTGCCTTGTGTGATTAGGAAAGATGCTAATGAGAGAAGGGTTTGCATCTTTACTGTTGACCTGTTTTTCATTACTGAAGCAGTTTTATCCAGTCCTGACAAACTGCCCTTTAACATCTGGCACGTTTCTGCAGATTACATATAAACGTTTATATAGGTTTTTTAGGTCATTGAAAGCTGTCTGTTCTCTGTGTATCATTATTTTTGGTGTTTAAAAGTTTACAGCAACACTCTGGGGGCTGGAGCTCGGAGACTACTAGTAGTTCAGTTTTGTAGGATTTGCCAAGTGTCAGGCACAGAAAATAAACAATTTTGATGTTCCCATCAGAGAGTTTGTTTTTCCTTTTTCTTGAGAGAAGAGTGTGTGCACTGTTACTTACAACCATTACTTCTTCTTGTGAGTAACAAATAGGGTATACATTCTTATTATGATTCATGGAGCTTTAAGTACTTAAATTTCTATGTATCAAGATGACATAATGTTTCAGTTTATTTTCTGTAAGGCATAAGCTTAGCATTCCAGGGTGCCCAGGAGGATGTTTGTTAATGTGAGACAAGTTAGTAGCCAGGTTTAACGCTGCATGATTCTAGAATCCTAAGTTGCTTTCATTTAAAATAAGGAAGTAATAGAAAATTGACTCTGATATATGTATTTTTTTTTTCTTTTATGTTAATCTGCATTAAATTGGTAATGCTTACAATTTCCAATGATTGCAGAGAAATTCAGCAACCGATTGTATTTGACCTTAGCTTTTCTGCTGGAAAAGGACAGGCACTGAATGGGAATTCATCATATTTTAAGAAGTTTCAGTTTAATAAGTTGAGTAAATTATTTAACATTAAACTATTAGAATAGTTTTGAAATTAATATTTGTGAATGTGTCATTCTCTGGAAAGTATTTTAATGTTGGAGATGTCCAGATTAATATTCATATCGCTTTCTCCTTACCCAGCCTTACCCAGTTCATGAACCTTATCAGAGTTCCTTGTAACTGGGTATGTGTATGTACAGCTAAGTTTACTCAAAACGCTATTTAATCCCATGAAACTTTGTATTTACAGGGACAGATCCTATAATTTTATTTTGTGCTGTCTTCCACAGCCACGTTAACATGGCATTTGGCACATCTGTGTCTTGTTTACCAGATATAGTTCTATTCCTGCTGTGGAACGATATGTTCAATAAACTTGCAATCAGTCAAGAGCTGGGCTGAGTTAACACCAGAATCACTATATTGGCAGCATTGCACCAGATGTTAGATGTCTTTCTGTTGTGATTGGTGCCAAACACACTGACTATTTGTGTATGAAGATATAAAAGCAGTACAGAGTTCTTAGTGAAAAATGAAATCAGCAAAGCACTGCTTTGTGCTAAATATCTCCAATTTGAATACAAACTAAAGCATTGAGTATGCAGTGAAGTACATGACACAGTAGTTGTTAGACATCAAAAAGCATGTTTATGTATTGCTGGTTTATGCTGTCGGTGTGGTTTCCAGAGGTTACAGATCTCAGTCATAGTTAAGGCTCCTATTAAATTTTGTGTAATAAATAGGCAATTGTGACTAAATCCACTAATGTGGGAGGCCAGTTTGGTAACAAAATGTTCTATTTAATTGTCCAATAGTCAAATTTAAAGAGAAACTTCAAAAAATTAAAGCATTTTATTTTTCTGTATGTTATTATAACACTTAGTTTCCCAGTTAGATATTGAATCTTGTTGTATTAAACATGTACAGTTTATAACTTACAGCTTTCATTTAAAACAGGATCTAGCAGGTGAGTTTGAGTAAATAAAAAGAGGCAGGAGTAATGAGGGAAGTATGTCTTAGGCACAGAAGATGTGTGCATACTGTGATGGATGCAGATTGCTTAAAACTGTCTTATTTGTGGAGTAGGAGAAGATTGTATCTCTGTATTAACAATAATCTCTTTTGTATTTTAGGAACTTCACATGACTGGAGGTTACGATGTGGTGCTGTAGACCTCTATTTCACACTTTTTGGCCTCAGCAGACCTTCGTGTTTACCATTACCAGAGCTTGGACTTGTTCTTAATCTGAAAGAAAAGAAGGCTGTACTTAATCCAACGATTATCCCTGAATCAGTGGCAAATAATCAGGAACCTGTGAATAGTACTAACAATCACGGACAGTCAGTAGGATTTCAGAACACCGTAAGCACAAACCATCTGCATACATCCCATTCAGCTGGCTTGGCGTTCTTGCATTGGTTACCAATTTCATTTTGTATTGTGTTCAAGCTTCTCATGATTTACCTAAGCTGTGTTTACACCTTGTCACTCTTTATTCCTTTCACTTGAAAAGCTGACACATACCATACCTTTTATGACTTTTTTTAAACTGTTTTGCATAGAGTACAGAAGCTTTTTACTTGTGTTTTTCTAGTCTCATCATTTGTATTTTTTATAAAACTTTATTTTTCCTCTGTTGTTTATGAGACTTGAAGTGGTTCACAGAAATGTTTGATGCTGTTATGAAATTTTTTTAATTAGACTAAGAATATTGCTTACAGGCAAGTTATGCAATTTTCCCAAACAAAACCTTATCAGTAATTTTATTACATCTTAAAAATATATAGATGCACCTCTTTTTAATCAACTTTAAGAGATATGAAAGTTGGAACTTTAATATGTCTTCATTGAACACTTCAATCTGACTTCTTAGTACTGTGCTCTGAAGGATTTGTAACAACTTCTGAAAAGTTGCATATATTCAGTTT
Source organism: Anseranas semipalmata (assembly GCA_013399115.1). Taxonomy (NCBI): domain Eukaryota; kingdom Metazoa; phylum Chordata; class Aves; order Anseriformes; family Anseranatidae; genus Anseranas; species Anseranas semipalmata. The sequence goes on from VXAA01005998.1 coordinate 522,512, forward strand.
GATACCTTCCAGGCTTTTGAGGCTTCAGTCCATTGTGTAGTTAGAAAATGGATCTTATAAGCTATTCAAGTTGTACGTTTCTTCAGAATAGCTGCCACTGCTGAAAGACTAAGTCTTATTGTTGGGCAAAGTTAATTATGAGGCAAAAAGCTCAACATATATGGAAATAATAAGTAATTTTCTTAACAGTTTCAAAAACTATTTGACTGAAACTGCTTAGGGATAAATCCTGAAAGAGAATGTGAACACATGATTAGCATGCTTGAAACTACTCTTTCCACCTTTCTGAATGGGATTTTTGACTATTAGTTTATCAATCCCATAGTTAATTTCTAAATCACTTTTATTCAGAAGTATACTGGGAGTGCGGATTATCACAGTACCTTGCGGGCTGTTTCCAGTAGGGGGAGAAAATGATGATGGACTTAAATCCTAAGAGCTACCCTACATATTTGCAGAACATGTAGTAAATCCTAATTTGTTACACGCAGACATCGGAATTACGTAACAGGAGACATTTTGTTGCCAGATTTTTAGGCTGCAGTTCAGTGAGCATCCAAAATTTCTTTAGCAGTCAGACTATCTTAATGAAAAAAAGTTCCTCTCAACTCTTCTTTTTCCTATACTGTCCTCTCCCTTATGCTAGTACAGTTGTTGCTACATAATGAGTTGGATCAGGGGAGGGTCTGGTTGAAAAATACTTTTTTTATGAACAGATATTTCCTGCTGAATCAGTTTCCTAGTCCAGTTCATCATGCAATTAGTTACACAAATGCTTGTGGTGGCCTAGGACAGAAACATGAGAAAGGGGAAGAGGCTGCTGCTTTTAGCAGCAGTGCTGGCTTACGCTGATCTGAAAACACAGCGTTAATATAAGCCTCAGCTCACGCTTCCTCCTTTGTATCTTCTCAGCCTCATCTCCATTCTTGTACAATTTACTTTGCTTAGGTGATCTTTTTCACTGTAACACACCCAAAATTCAGGGAATTGAGTTTCTTTATAAAAAATCAAACCAGTAATATAAAACAAAGGCTATCTCTTGCATCAGCCAAAGCTCAGCCAAAACAGTTTTATAACAGCAGTGTGTTGGGTTAAATAAAAAGGATGAAATGAGGGAAATGCATATTTGAGGTAAAAAAAAGAATTAACAGGTACTAGAATACATCAGGCTAACTAGATTCTTTAAAGCAGTTTATTCTTTATATTCTGAGAGCACAAACGAGTTAAAATTAGTGCTGATAGACTGTTTTGATGCTGAACATGCTAGGGATGGTAAAAGTCACCCATTTTATAAAAATTAAATTTCATTCACTCAGGGCAAGAATTTGTGGGGCTGGAGCACCCTGTGTATAATAGAGGAAGAGCAGTTGTGGTTGAGCAGCATATGCTCTTTAGAGTCTATGGTATGGTTTTTATCTAGGTTTTAGTGGGCTTTTAATAATGCTTGCTTCTATGGGTACTTATTTTTCCTTCCATATTTTGTGTATTAGACTCGTTGGAACACCTGTCTCCTGTTTTAATGACTATATGTGTAACTTATTAGACTCTCCTGTTATTTTTATATTCCTCTGACCCTGTTTCAGTTGTTAATCTGAGCAGTAATTAACAGAACAGTTTAACTCCTTTTAATAAATATTGTTGTGATATCAAAAAAAAATACCAGGTTATAATCACTCGTTCTGACTTGCATTCAACAAAGTAAGCTTTAGCTTTTAAAGCTAATTAAAAGAAGATTTAGCTAAATCCCATGTGTAGATCAGAGGCTATCACAGCTTTTCAACTGAGATTTGGAATGAGGAGAGTCTATGAGGCACAGATTTATAGAAAGGCTATTCAGAGGCAGCAAATGTTGTTGCACACCAACAGTACTATGATTGTGAGAAGGGACAGAAAAGATGCCAATGCTAGATATGCAGAGGGAGCAGGAATAGAAGTAAAGAGAAACCATGTTTGTAGGAGAGGTTGGCACAAATCCATACAGGGTTTTAGAAAATACTTTTTGCCAGAACTACAGGGAAAACTTTGTTCAAATCACCCACTTATTCAGAAGTGTTTTCAGCTATCAGGTCTCTTTTAGGCTGATACACGGCTCTTGCTATCTTCTAATTTTGATCTTTTAATGCTGCTTCAGGAGGATGATCATCTTATTAAGGAAACAGCATCCAGCATTTCTGGTCATCAGCAGGGGGTGAAGAGGAAGGCTGATATGCCACTCGGGTCTCCATTGGAGCCAGGGCAAATACTAGAGAAGAATGAAGACAGTAAAGTCAAACTCAAAATCAGAGTAAGAAATGGAAATTCAACTTGCACAATATGCAGGGTATTCAGAATAACAGCAGTGGCTTCTGCTGACTTTCCTTAAAGCTGTGTTCAAACAAAAGACATGTTGTGTATGTGTGTACAGTAGTTGTTACGCTTACTTTGGCAAAATCATTTCCCATCAGATTCTTTATTGGCTGGCAAGAACTGAAGTTGACAGTTAATGTTCTTGTTCACACAGCTTCACGGTAAATTAGAAAGAAGGGTAGACATTGACGCTTTTTAATTTTATTGAATTTTTATTCCTTTGCAGTGGTAGATATCACTTCCTTTCCCTCTCACCCCCAGTTTACCTCAAAAATAAAATATTTTAAGTTCTATTTAGTGATATTCCTAAGAATTAATTATTAGCATCTGCTTATTTTTTTTTCCTAATATCTTAGTTCTCAAACTCTCAAGAAGAGGAGGAAATTGATATGGACACGGTTCATGATAGTCAAGCCTTTATTTACCATCATTTGAATATGTTGGAGAGACCGTCAACACCAGGTATGAGTAAATTTATTGGCAAATGATAATACGAATTTTTCAGTTGTTTCAGCTGTGGGTTTTTTTTTTTGCTATTGCTTATTCCCATATATTGGTGTTGGTAAGTGTTAAATGTTAGCTGAATTCAAGGAAGTGTGTAAAGGGTGCACAAGAACGTTTCTTTAGCTTCCAGTATATTTGTAGATAATCATGTAGATGTGTATTTTCATACACATCTGAGTAAGGCAAGTGTGTATTAGGCTTATAAAAATGAAAAACTAAGGAATGAATACAACAAATAACGAAATAGAATCCCATAAGTACTTAGATGAAACTTATTTTGCCATAGTTGTGATTTAAAAAAAATAATAGTTTTAAGGATTGTCTTAAAAAAAAAAAAAAAAAAAAGCAAGACTATTCAAGTAAAAAAAAAATCTGTTTTCTTAATGACTTATAGCTTAACATCAGTAATTAAAAAAAACTTGCAAGCCTCTGAGATGCTTAGAAGGTCTCTTTAAAGTTGAAAAGATGGCATCTATGAATAAAATGGTTTCATTTTTGCACCTTTTGCTATTACTGCTGCTCTCGGTAACTTTGTCATAAAATATTTGACAAAATAACTTGTCAAAAACTAGTGTTTCTTAGAAACCTTAAGGCAGGCTGAAATTCATTAATGAACTTCTGCCTTCTTTCTTTACCTGTCACCAGCAAAGAAACACAGTAGTTAGTCTTGGTTTCTCAAAATCTTTAACTGCATTTTTAAGTTCAGTTCCCACATGTACCAGTGGAGCTAAGCTGAGGTAGTGTGACTATGTTACAAGCCTTCTGCCAGATCTGGAGCACACACCAAAATGAGGTGTTAAGGTTTTCGGATTGCAGTCCCTGCAGCGTGTAAAAGTTAAATGTTTGGCCCTAGAAGTAGGATTCAGAGTACTCTATGCTCTTGCTTGTTTTTCTGTTTTCATCCAGTGGTTGCCTAATGTAAAACACAAAAACCTTAGCAGCAGGATCTGGAACATTGATTCCTAGGTTCTGAACATTGGGTCCTTAGCTATGCTGACAAGTGACCTCATCTGCTTTCCCTATGACCTGAGTATTCCTGGCAGTTTGTGGCCCCGTTTAAGAGAAAAGCTGGTGGATGTTCCTGCTCTGAGTATCCTGCTGAGGCTGGTGCCTAGGGTGCTGGCCAGGGATGTGGAAGCTGTAGGTTCATACTCCCTTAGGGCCTAGAACTTAGATTTTACTTCCTTGGCAGATGCTCTAGCCACTAAGGTTTGTTTTTTTAATAAAAGGTAACTGCTGTCATTGCTCAGCTAACAAATTAAGTTCATATGGGGACATAAAATGCAGGGAGGTCTAGTTTTTGGAATCCAGATGGCCTTTGGTTAATGATATGTGCCTGTACAGCCGGCTCCACCAGGACGGATTTTCTGTTAGATATGTAGAATAGCAAAACTCACAACTTTTTGCCTAAGTCATAGCCATCCCAGCAGAGTGAAGGGAAGGGGGGTAGAGGGGTTGCTCTCATGAACTTAAGAGCCTGATTCTGCACAACCTTTACTTTAAACCTCTCAGAGCTGCTTTGAATTTTGTTCTCGGTGTTACAGACAACCGTCACATTTTCTTTTACAGCAAAGTATGACACATCCAGGGCATGCAAGTGTGAAGCTGATCCACTGAGGATTAGTATTTATAACTCTTGCATGATATTTTGCAACAAATTTCTTTACTAGACTTACGCACTCTACGGGATATAAAGTCATAAACAAAGTCAGCCAAATCCTTCACAAATAGGACTTACGGGACCCTCTGTCAGCCAGCTCTGTGCTGGACTGTTGCATATCGGGTTTGTCCTATAATTCACAATGGGTAAAGTCTGATCAGGAGTGGAGTAATGGCCAGTTGATGTTGCATTTGTAGATCTACAGCAGACAGAAAAGCTACTTTGAGCGTCACTTAATGTGCTGAACCACCTTCTCACCTCTGCCATTTAGGCATTCAGGACACTGGAATACATTCTCTTTCCTACCTAACAAGTGAGACAAACGCTGTTTTTTTCCACAGAATTCATTCTGAGTAATAAGCCTTTGAAAAGCATTACTTTGAAACATTTCAGATTAATTTCATTTTCTTTGGTTTGTGCACTTAGAAACAGTTCCACTTCAGATACTCCTTGCTTCTAAAATTTCACCTGTTTCTTATTCATAGCATTTTTCTTAAAAGCAGAGATGTATGAGGTTCAGACTGAGTAAATAAAGACGGTTCAATGTTTAGGAAATAGCATACTTCTGAGGAAAAAATGTCGAACAGATGGGGAAAAAGTAAAAGCATACATAAGTAAGATAGAACACTTGTGTGTGAACAGTTTTACAGAGGAATCACAGATAGTATTTCCTGAGGACCTTTGAATTGTTTGCAGACGTGACAGAGGATGGATGGACTTCAGTGAGTGATTATTGTGAAATAGATTGATACAGGTTCTGAAACGGTCTCGGGATCTTGTTAGTCAATCTGTAAGATCCTGTATCTGCCTCAGTTCTGTGACTCTTACTTGGAAGGCAGCGAGCTCTTAGTCCATAGTTAGTTTTCCTCTCACAGCTGTGGGTTATGTCCCCACATGTCACATGAAGTGTTAGGTCATCAGCCAAGCACAGCCTGTGAATAGCAGCTGCAAGGAGGAAGTTCATGTTGGCTCTAAATGCTGCTGTATCTGCGTATTCTGTTTTTTACACTCCTCGTACCCTTCCCCCTCGAATGATAATTTGGAACTGTTCAAGTTGATATAACCCCTGTAAAGCCAGGAAAATATTATTTTTCCTTTAAAAGCATTTTTTCTGTATGCTTCTGCTTATGGATATGAAAGGTTAGGGGTTAGACATACTGCAAGGGCAGTAAAAGAAGCCTTGTACTGCAACTCTTTCAAGATTGCAGGTTTCAGTACTGTAATTACAGCACCTTTGTTCATATAGAAAAATGGTTTAAATCCTACTAAAGTGTCCTGTCTATGATGATAGAATTATGGACTCCGATAGTTAGAAGGGATTCTAAGCATTTTGCATGAAGTTATTAAAACAAACAAAACAGCATTCTTCAGACAGTTCACAATTGAAGTTGTGTTGATTATTTTCTAAGTGCCAGAAACATGGTAGCCTCTTTTGAACCTCTAAGGCCATGCAAGGTTGTGTTTCTAAAATGAAAACAGATTCTTATTTGCTACTAAATCATCAAAACAAGTAGCAATGCTCCCTACTCTGTCTTAAGATCAAAAGAATTTCAAGATTAGATTTCACGTATGCAGTAGATTCAGCCTCATATTGCAGGCTGTAAGGTGACTTGTCATGCATTGTTGGCTTCTGTGAAATTAGATTAAGATACACTTCTTTATTTACTTCAGGATTTCACTCATCTCAAAGTGCAATGCTACTTCCAAATGCTATGAGTACTGCAATAAATAAGCAATGTTCTCTTCATGCACTGGCAGCCCTTTTGCTGATTGCATTCAGCAGCAGTGGGGTTTGAGAACACATCCTGAGCATTCAGAACTCAGATCAGAAAAACCCTTTGACCATTCTATTAATCCATTTGGTGTTTTCCACAATAATCACACCTGAAATGTCCACTGCTGACCTTGTAGGTCACTCTGTTTATCATGTAGATGTACATGAAACTTTGAAGGTGTAGGCCACAGTCATACACATTGATTGGATTGTGGTCTTGTTACTGTCTGAAGTTTCAGGAGATAGTGATTTAGCTGGATTTAATTGTTTCTGGAATAATTTGAATAGAGCAAATACTGCTGTAAAGTGTAGAGGGGAAACTACTTCAGTGATTACATCTAAACAATATACTTAAAACAGTAGGTGTGAGCCTGTGGTGCACATTACCGCATATCAGGTACAGTAGTTAATAGGAGTGCAGTCTGAACCACAGAAAAAGTCCAGTCCTGTGTGGCTCGGCAAAGTTATCCAGGTTAGCTATATCAATACCATTGCCTCAAAATTCAGCTACTAGTCAGTGGCTTCCTGTCGAAAAGGGTTATGTAAACGTCAGAATTAGACAACTATGTAAATAAACTTCACTTCTTGGATAAAAGGACAACATTGACAATGATAGATTTTTGCTTTACTTTTTAGGGAGGAAAAAGCTTTTATAACTGTTTTGTTAGACTACCTTTTAATAACATAAAATATTAATATAGTATCTGTTTGATAGTATTCAATATACATATGTTGACTTTATTACCTAAAATATAACTGCTTCCAATCTGGTAACTCATAGGTTTTGAAGTTCTGTAGCTAATTTTGCCTCACTGAAATTGTATGTGGTTAATTTTATGCTTCATAAGGAAGAGTGTTTTCAAACACTTTATCTTAAAATGCTTGAAAGCAGCTTTAATACAAACATAAGCCCTGCAGATAAAGTGACAACATAAATGAGAATTGCATCAGTGTGTTACTGCAGTGTGTCAACTACGTTATTTAATAAAAACAATGTAATGTAGCTGTGACTGTTTCTGAGAAAACAACTGACCACTCTCAAACCCAGAACATGGATAAGGCTACCACCAAAATTTTCAAGTGAACTACCTAAGAGCTGTTAGAGGCACAAAGTATTCTGAATTTACTTACTGATAGAAACATAGTTTTTTCCTCTTTTAAGTTTTCTAGAATATTAGACTAAGTGTGGTAAAAATATTACCAGAGTCAAGCTATTGTTTTCATGTAAGGAAAAATCTATTTTTTTTGAAGTCAAATAGGGAAATTAATAAAACAGTTACCAGTTACAAAAATATTTTGGTTAAATCACCAGCTTGTCTTTACAATACTTTAGCAGAGGCTGTCCTTTTTGGTATAGGCATAAAGAATTATCTATCTGGTTATAAATCCAACTAAAAATTTTCTGAAATCAGATGAATCTGTAAATTGTTTAACTAGTTAAAAATTTTATATTGGAGCCAATTTAACTGATTTTGTTTAGCACAGCCTCAGAAAACTTTTTTCAACTAGACCTATCCTTATTCTCAAACTTTACAGTATGGTCAATCAAAGAACACTACTGGACAGAAAGTTGGTAACTTTTTTTCAGAGATACATAACTTGAAAATTCTGCTTCTTAAGACAAAATGACAAAACACTTGCATTCTAGAAGCTCGGGATATTTACATTTGGTGGTTTCTCAGTGTGCACTTCGTTGATGATTCAAGGGATGCATAAACAGCATTAAATTAAAAAACTGTGTGTGTCAGATGTTTCCAGGGCAATACTAACAAAGAAAAGTAGAAATAAGGAAAAACAAGATACTTGTCGAAACAGTTTTCAAGATCTTTTCAGCATTTTTAGTTTTAGCTCTTTAGAAAAAATGCTGGCCAGAGATGTAGTCCAACTGCTAGGCAAAGAGAGTGCATGATATTTCTCATTAGCAAGCTTTCTTTGGGTTCTGGGAGAGACTTATTAAGTGCTAGCATGCTCATGTTGATGTCACCTTCTTCCCAAAGGTGGTCGGTGTCAGGTTCTGGAACACCAGCCTGTCCTCAGCCAAAACACTGGACCCATGGGCCTTACCCTTTGCTGTGATTTGTGAAGTTAGTTTCTTCCTCTGTGACATTTGAATAAATCAGGGTGCCAAGGGGGTCATTTTTAACAAGTGTCAATTTGGAAAAGTCGTATTTAAGCCAGCAGTTTTAAATAGATCTTAAATGCAAAGAAACAGAGACTGTAAGTCTGTGGCGCCCCACCCTCTTCACACAAAATCAGAAATATAGGAGAGACCATTTGGAAGATCTAATGAAAGCTTGTTGGCATGTTAAAGTCTCAAGTTACATTTTACCAACTTGTTCAATACAAATAATATAGCTTAAAAAACTTTACCCAACAACATTGTTCACTATTTGTGCACTGATGATTCTTAAAAATAAAAAAAACCTTGCCCTACATAATTGATGAACGGGATGTTGTAATCATCTGACAGCAATTTTTATTCATGACAGAAAACATCACTTAAAGCTTATCAAGATCTAAACCCCTTTCGTTCTAAAACTAAACCATGAGATCTGTGTTTTTATATTTTATTTTCCCTTGTGATATCTCCAGCATTTGTATTGTTCCATGTGACAAGGCGTGTATGAAGTTTCTGATCTTTCCCTCCACGGGACAGTAATCCTGTCTCGTTTTAAACAACTACCCAGCTTGCTGGAGCACTGAAAAGCCAATAATTACATTGGAATATCCACAGCCAAAACAGAAGGAGATCCAAATGGACAGACACATGTATGTGCGTTTTCTTCCAAGAAATGCTACTAACCACTTCAGAAGTGAGCTCGTGGGCTTGCCCTCTCCTTATTGTGCGTTTCTATTATTTGAGAAACCCGGGTTCCCATCCTGCTGCCTGTGCCAGGAGGAAGTGGGTTCCCTGCAGGAAGAGGGAACACTTTGTGCCTCCTTGCAGCAGTCTCCCCCCTGTTGATATGAGAATGGTATTAATGCCCTTTGAAGTGACTCCTGTTCAGCCTGGCTTTCCTACTTTGGCAGGTTCCTGGCATGGGCTTTGAATAGATATTAATTTAAGAGAAATTAAAATGGAGAAAGTGTTCTGCAAGTTTAATGCTAGTTTCATTACTGAGTGAATTTGATGGGTACAAATCTGTAAAATCTTTTATAGACCGTTTTACAGGTCTGTCCATTTTACAGACAACAGAGTTCAATAGTCTTCATACATCCATTCTGAGCCATCATCCAGGATCAATGTATTTAATTCCTGGTTTCAAAGCACTGTTTAACAGTAGGAAGATGTTTTCTGGGTAGCTGACATTTTTGCATTAAAAAAAAAAAAGCAAGCTCAACAGATTTTGGCTGTCATTGACCTCCCTGAAGAAAATGTATGTGTACTTACCACTGGCTCAGTAAAAATAGATTTATGTAATGCCATTTTTTGTTATTTGTACTGTGTTACCAATGTTGATTACTTGCTTAAGCATCAGTAGCCCCTGAGTCACAGTTGAATCAGATTTCTCTCCTTTCTGAAGATCTTCCTGCCTTTTTCAGTTTCCAGGTGTTCATCACTACCCCTTCAGTCCTGTTGGCTTAATGTACTGTTGTATACGTTCCCTAACGTTAATGATATTTTACCTAATAGCTTTAAATACAAATTTTTTATAACCTAGCTGAAATAAGTTACAAAACGATAATACAGACTGTTTCTTAGCAGAGCTGGTAGTGCAGTAAACAGCAGGAAATTTGCACAAGTATCAGATAGCACAGCAGCGTCAAGAGGGTCTGTTCGCGTCCTCGGTGTTCCCTGGCACTGGCACTAGAGCTACTGCTACATCATCCTTGCAAACTTATGCCCATATCCTTGTACTGGTTATATTAGGTTAACATTTTTAAAGCTCAAAAGCATAACTTTGGTTTGAGGTTGTTACAAATGTAGTGTCTAGACTTAGAGGTTCAGTTTCCATTTAAAAATAACTTCAAATTTTGGAACTAATGGAGCTGTGAAAGTTTAAGGGTTTGTATCATGGGTGTGGGTTTTTTGTTTTAAGTTGACTGTAGTCTGCTTTCTATATTTTAAGGTACCATGTGCCCATAGCTTGAGAACATGTGAGGATGTGTTCTATACCTTAGATATTTTTTTACGGACAAACACTTGGTTTTTTTGTTTGTTTGTTTGTTTGTTTGTTTTTTTGCTATGTCCTTTATTTCTGTGTTTTCAGAAGTGGTATTTCTCGCTGCTACAGTTCACCTTTAACTACTGTAGCATATTTTAATGATGTCAAATACTGTGTGCTTGGGTTGTCTGGGGTACAGCATCCAATCTTTCCATTTCTAGTGGCCCGAGTCAGATATGCTTCTTTTTCCACTGTTTGGTCTTCTGTATAATGGCTGTTTTTGCATGCTTGCAGCTGCTAAGGAAAATTTTACTACTTGTCTAAAAGCTGTGTGCTTTAGAGGAATGAGCTCAGGTTATGGGGATAGGTTCAGGTACAGGTAGGAGCTCCTTAAGAGCACAATTGTGAAGTAAACTTGTACCTTCTTGCATCAGTACAGTATGTTTGCATGCTGCCTGCAGTGTCGAGTACTGCTCCAGGTAGCAGTGTAAAAGAGGTTGTAGTAACTGCATTAAAGTCAGCAAGCAGAAGTTTGAATTTGTGTGCATAGCCAGTATCTGCCATGGTACACTTCAAAAAGTAAAGTCAGTGTGAGTTCTAACAATAAATCTTTGCATTGATAATAGGCACTCACTGCTGCATCATTTTGATGAATGCACCATTAAAGTTCTCTAAAAAAAATATTTGTATATTAGAGATTTTAAGTCTGTAGGAAATCCGTACTCTAGCCTGACCTCCATAACATCAGTAGAATTCTGTATTGCACCATATTCAGATGTTGTGGTTGAGCATAAACATATTTCTAGGAAGACATCACTTGATTTTTTTTTTTAAGACTTCAAGCAGTAGAGATGCTTCATGTCCCATAGAAAGTCACTGATTATCCTTACTGCATAAAATGTTTTATATTTCTATCTTGAATTTTAAATGCTGCTCACAGATGTAGGTTTTTTTCCACCTATATTTAAAAATCAAAACAAACAAAAGCTGTACTGTCTAAAAACTTGCCTGTATGTGTACTTGATTGAATCCATTCTTAATCTTTGGATAAGGCTAGAAAGATTGCATGGAAATCTTTCTCAGTGCTTGTCATAATATAGTGAGTTGGCTCTTTGAATTTCCAGGATTAAAGTATTACCACAGAAGAATCATTCTTGCTCTTAAATTAAGATATAAAAAAATAGAAGCAAGGTGCACTGGAAAAAAATGTATTTGCAAATATATAGAAAAAGACAATTATAAAGGATATAACAATTACATGTTATTGAACTGGTATATTTTCTCTGAAAACTGGAGGGGACAAAAAAAATTATGGCAGCTGGGAAGAAAATCCACTTATGTAAAAGCTTTAAAGGAATAGTTTCCTTCAAAAGTCTGATGATGCTTTTATACATGTCTAGTAGTTAAAGCACATATTTGTGATGTGAGTGATTTGATTTAAATTCTACCTAAAGGAATTCAAGCTTTCCCACCTTCCAAGTGTTCCCCCTAATTAATTATGTTATTCTTAGATTATTTCCCTTTAGTCCCTACTCTTGAAGCTATTGCAGTTTGTCTGAAGTAATGAAATATTAAATAAGCTGAAGAGAAAATGAGGAGGCGGCTCAGGAAATGAGAGGGCCATGGATCAAATTTTCTCTCCTCAGATTCAGATATTGAGTTTACTTAATATATAAGTAGTTCTAGTGTATGAAATATATACTAATAAAGTTGGTATAATTGTCTTTATTGGAATTTTTGTTTAAGAATAAAACTTATAATCTTTCAAATAGGCTAAACTGATTGTAAGATGCAATTTTGAAATATCAATTAATTTAATTCTGCTGTTCAGTATCAAAATGGTTGGTATGTTACTGCAGGAACCTACAGTTCCTGACTAAAAGGAGTTCACATTCCAAAACTGCTCTTTAATGTATGTCAGTCTGTACTTTATGTTGTAGTTTTCATGAGCAATTATATTTTCATTACTCATGGAATAGCGACCTTCTTACTGTGTTTAAAATGTAGTTTCTGAAAGCCAGTGTAACTTGCATTTGCTTAGGTCTTTACAATTCCTAATTATCTGGGATACATTTGTACTTTTGAGGGAGGAAGGAGTACCTCTACGAAACTGTCAGTACTATAGAGCATTAATGGCATGTTCAGAACCTTCTTGAAAAAACAAGAAGCTAATGGCACTAGTATAGTAACAGACTCTGTTTGCATATTCAAATGATAAAGTAGGTCTTATCTAATAATTCAGAACTTCTTCAATTTGAAAATGATGCAAATTAAATATTTGTTAATCCCATTTTATCATTTTTTTAGGTAAAGAACAATCTTCAGGAGAGATGAACATGCACCCTGTCTCAGCAGCTCCACTCTCTGTGTTTAGTAAGGAATCAAACTCCTCAAAACATAGTGATCACCATCACCATCATCACCATGAGCACAAGAAAAAGAAGAAGAAACACAAGCATAAGCATAAGCATAAACATAAACATGATAATAAAGAAAAGGAAAAGGATCCCTTTGCCTTCTCTAACAGTCCAGCCAGTGCACGATCAATCCGTTCCCCATCACTTTCAGACTGATATCAATGGCTTCTCTGGAGTTCAACTTGGAATATTCTCTGAATACTTAGAAGGATGTATATAACTATAGCTTCGATCTTTTTTTATGGAAATAGGAATATGTACATTGCCTCAGCAATTCAGAAGCTCTGCCACCGTCCTCATTTGAAGCCTTCTATTTGCATATGCAGTTGTTGAAACAATCTGATTCAAAAAATATGTTTTATGATTCTGAGTCATTTTGTATTTCACTGTTCTCCACACCTCCCACTCTTTTTTCCATTTTAAACAAAGAAAACAGTCCTTTATGTAAGGGCCCCATGTCCACTGGCAACCCCCTGCACATCATGCTGACCATGTGTACTGCCAGAATCAATTATGTTTTAATCCTTTGAAGAATGTTATGAGGCAGAGTATGTTTTAAACAGAAGCCAATTGCCAGACCTTTGGTGAAGTGCTGTTTCCAGAGTAGTATTGTATAACCAAGTGTAGACCTCCTGAGAAGACAAGGTTTTTCTGTAGTCTTCAGTTGAGCTGTTTCTTGCTTTAACCATTGCAGTGTAATGCCAGAATTTTAAGAACAGTATATAGAACATTCGCCTTTTTCAGATACTAAAACACTTGAAAAAAAAATTCTGAGCTGCTTTTAAGCTGCAGGTATTTATTATGGACATGACCATTTGAATATAATGACATTCTGCAATTATGTTTTTGTAATTTTAGCAAAATGCTTAATGCATGTTTTGTCCTGTAATCAGGCTTTTAAAAATCCAATAAAGTTTGCAAATTATTTTGACAAAGGCAGATTTTTTTCTTCAAGCTTGACATTGGAATATGCTTTTGAAAGACGTATTTGTTTAAAAAAAAAAAAATATTTTTGAAAGCTTAAGAATTAAAAGATTAAAATATATATATTTCCTCCTGGTGAAGGGTGTTTTCTTGGAAGCATTCTGTACTATCAGTTCATGAATTCACACGAACAATACATTATTAGATTAACCTAGGTCTGGGACTTTAAATGATGGATACATTCAAATCTCTTTAGCTGTGTTTTATGCAGTGTACTATTTACACTAGTTGAGTTTTATTTAAAAACTAACGTTTTTAGAAGTTTTGCTAATAGAGGTAAATGATCTCTGCCACTTTTTATGTGTTCGTTTGTAGAGGCAGGGGTTTTATTTCCGTGTACTGGTTGACTGCTGTTGCCCAGGGTTCACATCACGTTTGGTTTCTGTAAGATGGTTGCATTTGGGTTAAGTATTTTCTCTAGAATTTTCCCCAAATTCCTGTGAGAGACTGATTCTCCTTCTAGGGCAAAGAGAGAGCTCAACAGGGACCCACGAAGATTTTTTTAAAGCCATATTCTGTTTCATGAAAGTTAATAAATGCTTTTATATTGTATACCTGCTGTTGAATCGTGTAGTTCTTGTAATAACAAATTATCGGTAGAACTGAAAGATGTATTTTTGTAATACACGTACACTGATTTGTTATTCAAACACCGTATCCCTTTAGTACTGTGTGGATAGTTTTGCTAATTGTTGTATTCGGAGCATGTGTTAAAATGCGTTTGGGCTGGATTCGGACACGGTGAAGCTGGGCAGCATCGGTGCCTCTCTCCTTGTGCAATGCGGTGGCCATTTGCTACCCTGCAAGTAGCTCTTCACGCTGGGGGAAGCCCACCTTGGTGTCATTTGTGTCCTCTGTAGCCTGCAAAGGCTGCAAGCTCTTGCAATCTAGATGAGCTAAAGGCGCAACAGGAAAAACACCAAGCATGGGTAGAATGAGGTATTGAGCATGTTTTGGGTAGACGAACAATGTACACGGTTCAGCTTACCGCCTCTCTCGAGCCAGAGAGCTGTTATGTTAGCATCATGAATTGTGAATCATAGGGAGAGGTTCAGGAGGCTATAGTAATAGCTCGATGGAAATATTTTTAGATGTTTTTCCCTTGGCTAAGGAGTGAGGTAACAGTGCCAAAGGTGTTTGTGGGAGACCTGGGCTAATAAGCAATGAAAGCTGGCATTGTTTGGTAGAGCGAGGGCAGATGCATTTATGTTTTAAAAATGAGGTCATGGGTAATTTAGGCTGGTGTTTCTACTTTTGGAGACATGGATTTACACTCTTATGCTGAGGGGAAATGTATTGTTTGGTGATACAGGCACAGAAGTGAGACAGAGTTGCAACACAGTAATTCTAGCGTCATATATTTGGCTGTATGACTTTAAGTGAATTATTTAATATATGGTAAGGAAATGTGGTGAAGACACAGTTACCAGAAAATTAGAGGGGGAAAAAACTAAAGAGACTTTTCCAGTACAGTTTATGAGGTTATGTCATGGTCCTGGTTCAGCATATCCATTAATGTGTTTGATGGAATACAAAATAAGTTTGAATTCAGTGTCTTATGCTAAATGGACAGGCAGTGCTCACAAACAGGGAGATGCGATCAGAGGTCAGAATAGTTTGGCAGGTTGCACAGGTGATCCCACAACAGCAAGTTAAATTTCAGTAGGAGTGAATGTGAAATACTGAGCAACTGGATACTATTGCAAAAAGCAAGTCTCGCTTGAGGATTAACAGCACTTTTTTATATAAAACATGAAAATAGTTATTCCATCAAGTGCCAATGATTTTGAGCAGCACTTTTGAAGAAACAGGGAGGCAAATTTCCCCCAAATGGAACTGATAGGTAACATTGCATATAAGAAAAAAAATAATAATAAAGGGAACAGTATTCTTGGTCTAAAGAGTAAAATAAGTCTGAGGAAGGAACTCTCTCTTCTAATACCTAAAAGATTGCTTTAAAAAGAAAAAAAAAATGTATATGTTGTTCTTGATATTTCCTGCGGGAAGGAAAGGATTAGATATGTTTTTAAGAAAAAGTATTTTTGCAGAATGATAAAGTTAAGACAGAAAATAGCGTAACGGGCACCTCATGGTGAAGTGAAACTTTTCTTGCAGGATTTTAAGCAGCAAATTAGCAAATCTATGTTGGCAATGTTTAGGGGATGCTTTGCCTTGCCACAGAGCAGGCCTTCAGATTAGGATACCTTGTTGTTATAGTTTCTTTTGACGGTTTCTTAGATCTTCCATTTTTGAGACAATGAAATTATTGCGGTGACTCCTTGGATGTGATGAGGACTTACAGACGGCTTCAGAAGCAGTGCTCTTTGCCTGCCAAAGATCGTACTGATTGCAGCTTAGCTTGGGCTTTTCTTCTATTTAAAAATTAACTGTTTCAAAGTTATAAGTTTATGTCAATTCCATTTAAAACTTTTATTTGGATGATGATTAGCTTTTCATCCTCTCCACCTTCAAACCTGATAGGTTGGCTGTAACCTATATGGTTTATCTGGGTCTGAGTTCTGATTTTCAGGTCAAACTGTAGCTCGCTTTTCTTGAAACAAAAGCAGAAGTGCTTGACTTAGGTGGGTGGTATCTGAATCCTGGAAGAATATGCATTACAGATATAAAGTAAAAATGTGCAGAGGTCAAAGCTTGGAGAATTTATTTTGACATTTCAATTTTTAATGTGAACTCCTTTTTGTTCATTTTAAACATAATACACAAGTGTAGGGCAAATATGTAATATGAAAATACCTATATGCAGTTTTAACACAGACTTGGCATTTGTCTTGTTTTTTGTTTGCTTTTTGTTTTATTAGCATAATTATAGAATAAAATGTCCACAAAGTAAATGCTGCATTTCTTAGATTTGTAGACACGCTCAAATATCTGATTAGGATGAAGCTTCTTTCCTTGGTGTCCAGGTAAGCATTCGTTTCAGCTTTGATTGGTCTTGTCAGTCTGTCCTGATGCTGTGGAGGAAGGACAGCAGAGGACAACTTCTCTGAGCTCTTGGGTGAGCTGGCACTGCCTTTCTGTCATGGATTGTGCAGGCCCATAAAGTACTCAACCTCACATCAGGGTTTGTATCAATGGCAGCAACGTAACCTTACACTGTTTAGCTTTTTAAGATATAAAAGCTCTTTAGTTTAGTTTTAGTTGATTTTGTATTCATAGAAATCTGATAATTTGTGTAAATTTTAATATAAGGTAACTTAAGGCATGTCTATTTTCAGTTCCTTAAGGAATTTTATTCACAGAAAATTAAGAACCAGATTTTTAACACAGCACCAGTATTGCATAATGGCCCTTAAAATATACAAGGTAAATATAAATGTTTTGAATGAGATTTAATCACTTTATATATTTATATTTATATAAATATATGTTCATAAAATATTTACATATTTATTTCCTGTTTTTATAATGTAAAATGGCAGTAATAATATACGAGTGTTTTCATGCACATTAAGCCATAGCAGCTAATCCATAAAGTCTGTGTTATTCCATAATCATCTGATATCCTCAATAGAGTTTTGCTAAATGCATTTCCAAGGTTTTCTTTTATTACTATTTTTGTGTGGATAAATGCACAATGTTAGTGACCTTTGTTGATGTGGATGAGACAGGATTTCATTAGAAGGTCTTTGCATTTTACTGAAACATACTTAATCTCATATGCTGTTTAGGAAGAAAAACATGAATATTTTTGTGGCAAACATCATAAAATGGCAGCAAAAATTTAAAGTGTACTTAGCTAGATTTTTTTTTTTTTTCCACTTCTAAGTAGAAGTGCAGCTGTGTGGTATAGTTTGGGCTTGCTGCTGCGGGAGGGAGATCTTCCTGACCCCGTAATCTCACACTGGGACTTTCTGGGCTCTTCTGTGGCCTGACTCAGCTCACCAACCTGGCTGCCGACCAACAAAATACGGCTGAGTTCTGCTGCATTCAAAGCTCCTATAGCGGAGGATGGAGAGGGGAGCGGGAGGAGCGAGCCGGAGCAAACCCTCTTGGCACCCGCGCGCTCCCAGTTTGGCTCAGCTCCTTCCTGCAGCTCCACTCGGGGAAAACAATATGAGGCTGAATTCAAGTCCTTGCTGGACTCCCAGCTCCTCGCTGGGAGTCCGAATTTTGTTGTGAATAGGTTCAGGGGGTGTTTTGAACCAGATTCGTTTTGAAAGTTTTGGAACACTGAAGTGAAATGAGCTTACGTGACTGGCAGTTATTTATTTTCTATGCTGTGTTAAAAATAAAAAATGAATGGTCTCAAGAGTAAGGGTCAAAAGCAACGCTCTTCAAAAATGACTCCAAAGGGTGCTTTCAGGTCAAATAGATTTTTTTAATTATTATTTTTATTCTGTTTTATTTTTATCCCCAGAATTGAATTGCAGAAGAGTTTTAATATGAAGTATTTCATTCTGATAATGTGCTTTTCATTTCCTAAATGTTCCTGTTTTTTATAAATTTATAAATTGTACTCTGAAAAAGAAAGTATTTGATAAATGGAAATATGCCCCCAAAAGAAGGAAAAAGTTCGAAGGCACTGTAGAAATGAAAGCACATTTCAAGACCTGATCAATTCTTCCCCTTTTCAAAAACTTACTTCAGGAAAAACACTCTTTTGGAAGTTATCTGTTCCTCACCTTTCCAGGAAAAGGAGGGATGACGACTCAAACTTGCTCACGGTTTTGAAGCTGTTCGAATCCGTGTGAGTAAGCCTCTGTTTCTGGCTGCGCTGGCCCGGCCGCACCAAGCCCTAAGCCCTGCCGCCCGCCCGCCTGTGGCTTCCAGCGCAGGACCAAAGGGACGCCGCGTGAGCAGCAGCAAGGTGCTCGCAGTGGGGCCCAGCCGCAGGGCGTCCAGAAGCAGTGGGGACCTGTTTTACCAACTGGCATAACGTTCTGCTCCGCTTCTGATCGCTTATTTCGCTAAATCTTCGAGCTTTTTACTGCACGAAACTTTGGCGCTATGCACAGGTCTTTTGATAGCTCCTCTCCCATCCAGGAGGCTAATGAAAGCCTATGTGGGACGAAGGTGTTTTTAGCAGTTTGGAAAATATTCGAGTACAACATGTGTTATTTTCTCGCTAGTTGTAGTCACTTAATGCCTAATTTTTCTACACATTGAAAAAACGGAGGTAGGGACGAAGGACGGGGAGGGGTGGAGATTATTTGTTACCACAGAGAAGACAGACTTGAAGAGATTAAAGGTCTCACATCAGTTCTGTCACTCACCTTCCTAACACTGTTCCTTCTGCTCTTAGGTATTTTGGATTCGTCCATGGAGCTGCTGAAGTCTTCCCTTGTTTCCCTCTCCGTATTTCTTTATCTTCAGTTGTTCTTCCAATTTATTGATGTAGTGGTCATCTGAGAGTTAACCAAGCTTCAGGAGAGGCAGATCACTCAGACATCCACCAAGCAGGGTTTAAGCTGCTTTGGAATAGAATCGTACCTTGCACTGGGGTTGGAGTCCCCTGTTTTAGTTTTCCATCCTCTTTTCCCAGCTTTGTGGCCAGCAGGCTACAACAGATTATTTATCCTTCTGGAGGTTCAGGCATGGATGTTCCTCATCCCTTATGGTCAGTGCAAACATCTTTTTTGTTTTCTAGTATTTGGAGCAGTGTGCATAGAAAATGTTTCTGTCTCAGTAGTTTTTAGCAAAGAATGCAGTCATTTTAAAAATCACAGAATCACAGAATGGCTTGGGTTGGAAGGGACCTTAAAGATCATCTGGTTCCAACCCCCCTGCCATGGGGGGGATGCCACCCACTAGATCAGGTTGCCCAGGGCCTTGCAGAGTTCCTCTCAGTCAAGGCAACATCCCTCTCTTCCTTCAAACTATTGCTCAAGTCTGCCACCCGCATGCAGATGACTTCCCTCCCTTTCAGGGAGGCACAATGAAGTATACAAGAAATACTTGAGCTCACTCAAGCTGTAGTTGTAACTGGCAGGACTTTTTCTCCTGCCCCTCCTTCTGCATCATGTCTCCCAATTGATGCTGATTCATCAGGCACATCTGCTTTTTAGGTGAGCTGCTCAGGACATTTTGTGTGCCTGCTTGTGCTATAAAAGCACCTTGCCAGGCTGGGTAAGGGGCAAGGACTAGAAGATGAATGGTTTTGTTGGTCTTACAAGCTGAATTCACTGTATGGACAAGGACCACCACGCACCCTGTCACTTCTCTGGTTCCTTCTCCTCTCCCCACAACTCTTCCCTCTTCCTTCCCCATCATTTTCTTTTTCTCTACTATAGTATTTTGTTTGTTTCTGCAGCTTCAAACATGACCTGCTGAGGATGTCAATGCTTTAAACCCCATTGAGATAAAGAACAGAACTGGGAGATGGAAGTATTTTTCTGCAGAAGCTATCAGTACATACCATCAAATGGTCTTTCATGCTCTGTAGATAATTACAAAGATGGTTAAAATTGTGCATGTGTGTGAGGGCAGTCTGTTAATTAGCTGCTGTCTACTCTCATGGTTTGTTGTTTTACTTTTTCAGAGGTTTTGACTTTCTCCTGTGTGTTTTTTATTGCCTGGATCAATGGTGTTCTGCCCTTGGCTGTCTGGAACATCTCTGAAATTTTGGAACTGATCAGAGAGGGTGCACCGGAGCAGTGATAACCCATTTGTCTGACCAAAGCTCAAGCAGTGACTCACCTCTGCTCAGAGCCTGCTTCCAGCACCACAGGCAGGCTTGGCTGGGCAGCATTTTGAACTTAGAGGAAAGCAGGCAGGCTTGCTCAGGACTGGATATATATGTGGGTTTTTTCTTTTTAAAAGGCCAGCCTTCTGTTAAACATATTAAGCATGTGAAGTTGAAGCTGGTAATGTATTATGTCCTTTCCATACAGAGACTAGATTTTTTTTTATAAAAAAATTTTTTTATATAAAATGTGTTGTGTGATATAGGGTATATATATATATATATATATATATATATATATATGCATGTGTATGTATATATGTAAAGTATATATGGATTTTACATATTATATATAAATATATAAAGTATATATAGTTTGTTTTGCATATACATAAATTGACTTTATATGACACTGATCGTGTTCTTCTGAGCTAATAATGTTCATATTAAGGCTTGATTCTGAAATATAGCAAAACCTCAGTAAGGCATATGGAAATGAGAGGCCCCGTTGTGAGCTAATGACCTCTGAGAATGAACGAACATGTCAGCACCGTAAAATGAGATACACTTATTAGCTTTTTACAATGGATGCTTGTATACGATACACATCAGCGTACTGTAAAGTGGCTTGTTATGATAAGACCATAATATAGAACTTTTCTGTTGAAATGGTTCTCTCCCCCTACTTCTTGGGAAATATTTGTTCAAATAAATATGTGGTCTAGTGAGGCAACAGATAGTTATTTGTCTCTCAAGTGTGAGTAATGTAATATGAACAAGCATTAATGACCTAACTCCTTAATTCAACAGGAGATCCTTATTTTTCTTACACGCTAGCTTATTTCTTAATATTTTGGAATCATTTGCTCAGTGTGTGTTGTGTGTTCCTAAGGGAGCTGAACGCAAGCTACAAGCTTTGGATAACTTTCAGTTCTGTTCCACTTTATCATCTCTTGGACTCTCTCTTGGACTTCTTCATCTCAGTGGCTGGCAACTATATGTATCTACTCCCAGAATCATCCACTAATATCTGCCCAAAATAATGACAAGACTTGCAATTTTCAGTGGATGTTAGAGGTAGAATTGCCCAAACTGTCCAGGTGGTTTAGAAGTCTTTGCCCAATTTCCAGAATAGTCTTAAGCACGGGGAAATCTAAGCCCTGTGAACTTCTGGGAGACTTACCACTTTGATCAATGGCTGAAGAAGTTCACAAAGTCACTGCCTGCAGGGCAGAGGCAGCTGAAGGGAATGGGTGCTTTGGCCTCAGCTGTTCTGGAGTGAAATCTGGTGGTTTAGGTTGACCCCTGATGAAGGTGAGTCAAATGTGAAATGGGAAGTTAAGTGAGCCTGGGGAGTGAGGGAACTAAGTCCATGGATAAAGAACTGCAACAAGGAACTGCTGACAGAGAACAGAAGTCAAAAGATCTGAGACGGAACTGCAGCAAGGTGGAGAAGCTGAGCAGTGAGGGACAATGGGCAAAATGACTGGACAAAATCCATTTGTCACAATCCCCTACAGAAGTTGGGTTATTACTGGAGATTCAGGAGTCTCAACGCTCCTTGGCAACAGGTCTCATAGCCATTTGCTAAAACACTTGATATTCCTCTCTAGGTATCAGTTACAAAAAAGATGGCAATCTGCAACAGCTGTTAGCTGCCGATCTCTTACATTGTGTGAGCATGGTATGTTCTAATGCTGCTGTTGAACCATGAAAGAGGCAACATGCGTCACATCACTGACAGAGTAGAAATTGCTCTTCTAATTCAATCTTTATAAATAATAATAATAATAATAAAGTATTATCTTTGGAGAATATGATTAAGGTTGCAATTCAAGTGGACAAAACACCATCTGGGTAACTTTACTCAGCCCCTTGGCATCAAAGTATGATGAGATGATCTGAAAGCTGTGTCTTGAGTGGGGCAGGAGGCTGCAGGAGGAATGCAGTCATGCTCAGCTGAGTCGTCTTCTGGAGAGTTGTATACTTTTTCTGTGTCTTTATAGACAGAATTATTATGGGATTCTGCCAGGTCATTTCAGCTATAATTTTCAGAAAAGGTCATTTTCAACTTCTCTGTTCAGCGCTCAGCTTGAGATGCACAGTTCTGATTTGGAGAACTGGGGAGTCTTGATGGCTCTGGCTGGAGATAACAGCAGTCTGTACTTTAAAAACCCAGCACAGCTTGTCTCTGGTACTGCCTGTTACAGAATGTAGTAGTATTAAATACTGCTATGTATTCTAAAAACTGGGATTCTTGAAGTCTTAAGGTGGGATCTTAAAATTAGTGGAAATACTTTGTTAACATCCATTTCATCTGAAAATGGTGACAGTGCTGCCTTTACTTCAAAGGAATATAGTGACAGTATTTTGGAAACTGCTTGCATACTACTGCAAAGGTACCACTTGGACTCTACTGCAAAGGTATCTCTTGAAAAAAGTCCAGAGAACAGTTTTGAATGGTGTTCCATAAATAAAGTCAGGAATTCATATGCAGTGACCATGCTGGGTCACTTCTCTGTGTTGTTGTTGTCACTGTTGCTGCAGAGATATGAACATACTAAAACATTCAGGAGAATTGTTGGTTTAAGTTGTTGTCTTCTGCAGCATGGAACTTGTTGTTTTGATCAGGCTCTCTGCAGCAGAGAAACACCCAACTAGACAGGAGCTTCAATGCAGAGGGCAGGATGCTGTCCCTCAGCAGAGCTGCAAGCTCCCTTCAGACTTGTGCTGCATGTTGAATACCATGTGTCTTCTCCATATTTGATTACTATTTGTATTTGACAAGTGACCTTGGAGCTGGGATGAAATATAATTCACATCAGTGGCTACTCGCCATCCCTTGTTATATCTGCCTGCTTTAAGGTCATTGCAAAACATAAGATGGACTTCTGGTGAAAATAATTGGTTTTCTCTTTGGACATCTTTCCAAATTTAGCACATCCTCTCTGAAGCTTAGCAAATCCCTTTCTTGGAGCTGCATCAAACTCCAGTGTTCAGAGTTTAGTGTTAATGCCTGTTGGAGATGATGTTGTAACAGTTTGAAGACCCTGTCACACTTTGAGTGATGGTCTTGTTTTCCGGAAAGCTCTCAAGCACCTTGGAGATGTCAAATTTTGGAATCAGATGCTGACTTTAATGCAGAAATGTTCCCCATGGGCCCTGCTGTTTTATCCAAAAATCCAAACCTTTGTATACAACTGTTGCTGTTATTTCCAGCCTAGGGGACTGTCTCAAATTCCCCGTCAGCCCTCCCTTCTCCCCCTCCGAGTTTGGTGTCACCAAAAAAGCTCACATATCTTTGCAGCTAATCAAATAGAAGGGTTGGGCATTAGGAGATCATCTGAGTCCGAAGACATTAAAGGAACCCTGGATTATTGGCTCTGGAGCCATAAAGTGACTTTATGTATTTCATTCCTTTTACTGGAGAGTCTGAATCTCTGTCTGACACGATGAGCCATCCTTTTTCTGCTTCTCTCCATTCTGTGCAGTTCATGTTCCCCAGGGATGGGAGGAGTTCCTACTATGAAATATTAAAAAAAAAAAAAAAAATCAAGTTTCGGTTGTGACATGGAGAATAGCAATTAGCACTTAAACAGTGAACTTTTAAAACCCTTTACATCTATTAATCCTCTTATTCTTGTCTCACAGGTGAGGAAATTGATTTGGCTTGAAAACCCCAGAAAGGCCTGGGTAATCCTTTAACTGAAATGCAGAATTTCTTTGTGTAATTGATAGAGCATGTGACTGGGAGCCAGAAAACACCAGCTCACAGACTGACTCCTCAAACATTTGAAATGAATATGGATTACTTGAGGAACCTCTTGTTTTTGTTGCGAAGTGTGACCTCAGCCATCAAACTGCTGTACCTCCAGTTCAAAAATATTTCAATAGAAGCAAAACCCCATGTAACACTCATATCCAAGTTTCTTTGTGGTACAACACGGAGGGTAGGATTTAGCATCAGGCGAAGGAAGGAATCCCTTTTCTGAATGAACGGCCCAGCTGTGCCTTACTGCTGTGTCTGTTGTTAATGTTATTTCTGATGAGGCCTGTTTACTTACTTTCACCATGACTGTCCGGAAATCCCATGGCAAGGAGCGTCAGAACGTTTGCCAAATCACTACTTCACCCATCGAGCTGATTGTTTCATGTTATTCTGTCTGGTTCACATTAAGGGTTTGCTCCAACGCAGCCTTTGCTCTTTTGGGGTATATTGATTACTTGTGGTGTGTTTTATAACAAACAGGCTTTTCTGAGGGATTACTGCCCCCCACTTCTCTCACTGAGCCTGTAGTATGTTAGTAAATATAGTACTAATTTCTTCTGCTTCAGACACAGGCTCTCTAAGGCAATTCATCAGAAGGAATCAAAAGCAAACTCTTCCTACTGCTTAATTGCTATTGTAATGTCTTTTGCAAAGCAAATGAGAATGGTACAGCCCACCTAGAAAATGGAAGGAAAGTAGTAAAACTGGAAGGGGCTTAATTTCTTCTTCTGACAGGGATCTTATTTTTCCACACATCGAAACTGGTGCGCAAAGGAGAAGCATGGAAGCGGAGGGAGGCTGGTGCTGCTCAAGAGCCCGCTGGCTGCACGAGGGGAAAGCCTGGCAGGCCGCACCGCTGAGCCCCTCGCCCCCTGTAGCCAGGGCCTGAGGCCTCTCCAGGGCCTCCTCCAGAGCTGAGAGGAGTAGGTCTGGCTGATAGAGACAGGCTTGAAAGGCTGCCTCAGATCTGCTGTCTGCAGTCCCCGTAAAACCCTGCCACGGACAGAGGGGGCCTTTCACAGCCGGGGCGTGGAAGCCTGGTGTGCTCCCCAGCCCGGTTGAGCTCTTCGGTCTTGCTTCCCGCGCTAGGTGAATGGCGAAAGCATAAGGGAGTGGAGAGCGAAGGCTGTTGCTTGCAAGAGAGAGGCAACACCTTCCCGGAACCCTTTGCAAGTCATATTATTACTTTTCTTATTTGTGCAGATCCAAATCGATCCTGTTGTTTTTACCTGGTAAAGAGTGAGCTGAATTAATAGAGGGGTGAAACTCTTCTGGAGAGCATGTGCTTCAATAATAAGTTTTAAAAATGTTTTATTTTTGCTATGCATGAGGTTGGATTTTTTTTGTGCTCCAATTTCTGTGTCTCTTACAGGTAATTTGAGAACAAGACAAGATGGGATTATGCCCACCAAATCCATTAGGATGCAGGAAGACACCATGACAAGTTATCTTTTAAAATATATTTTGTGCTTAATTTTACTTTTGAAATTCATATTGGTACCCTGGAAGATATATGAGGACCAACAGTTCAAACAGCAAAATTCTACTTCTGTAGTAATTAAATGTTTTCTGAAGGTGCTGTGAGCATTTTGTAAAAGGTAAGATGTGATTTTTGCATCAAGGTGTTTATATGCTAAACAGTATAAAACTAATGGAAATGACCATCAGCGGGGCAGGAAGAAAAAGTGGAAGATGGACTGGTGCTGTCACCTGTTAATTTGGGTTAGGCTTCCCTAAGTTAAATGCTTCTCTCTCAAGCAATGAATTTATGGCTGTTATGTTGATAAGAGGCATAGGAGGCTCAGGCTGGAGGCGTTTTCACCTTTTCAGCCAAAACTGGTGGTGTCAATACTGTACTAGGCGTAACAGACCTGGAGAAATGGAGTTACTGAACCTTAGAGATGAACCAAGAAATCTAATCTGAAATTAGGCTGTGATGGAGAGCTTTTTAGAGTTTTCTGAGTCAGCTCAACAGCCTTTTGTTAATGAAGCCTGGCATATGCTTATCTCAATATCATGATCTATAATGGCAAACTCCAAATGGAAACGAGATGTTAAACTTGACAAGTTGTGTGGTGTCTGACTTTTCTGTGCTCTTCTGGCTACGTGGATATGTTGCAGAAGATGGTATAGCAATTTAAACTGGAAATGCTCAAAGCCCTGATGAAAGGTTTGATATTTGAAGCATGGAGAAAGGTTATGCTCTGAGCACATGCCGAACAATGAGAGGGAGGAGCTGACACCACCTTAGCTGGATTTGAGCTTTTGTTGGCTGTGAAGAAATTAGGTGGGAGATCTGAGAGAAAAAAAAATGCATCCCTGGTAAGAGGAAATTGCCTGTATTGCTTAGACCTCCTGCAGGGACTCCTTGCTGTGCTGTCCTCTTCCCTGGCATGCCTGTCATGAAAGCAGCTGAGAGCTGTCAAGAAACACAGTGCCAAGAGATGAGAAACATCATGTAAGGAACATAAGGGTGTTGAGCTCTCACTGCCCCAAGCCTCTTCCTTGACATCTTCTCGCAAGCCCATCTGCTCGTTCCAACCTCACCAAGCCCCATCCTGTGCACATGGACTGCAAAGCTGCAGCTTTGACCCCTCTTCTTCAAGGAAAAGGTCCCCTTTCTTCATATCCTGCTTCAGACTCCTAGGGGAATGGGGACTTCTCTGCTGGGCTGGTAGGTGTGCCTCTGTGGTGGCACTGCTCTGTGTTTCTGTGTGGCCTGATTATTAAAACCGCCTGGAGAAATGGCTTTCAAACTCTTTGTTGATTAAAAGGTGGCTAAGCAAGTCAGCATGATCACCCATGTAAATTCACTGTATAGGTCCTTGTCTCCACTGGGAAGTTTGGGAGTCTGGTTGAAAACGAATTGACAGAAGTGGCATTGATGGTAAGAGATCCTGTGAGAAGTAAAGTAAAACCTCAGGACATGCAAATAAACACCCACTTCTTGGTATTCCTATACAGTTGCTTGCTGCTGTTTGTGAGCAGCATGGTGCAGCTAAGAAATCTGATCTCATTCCTCAGTTCCTGCTTACTCTTCACCCTGCTAGGTAGGGATATAGTGCCACTGACTTGCTTCCATCGTTTAGGCCACTGTTCTGTAGTATTTCATCTCATCGTACAGCTAATTAAGTATGCAAACACTTATTATAAATTATGGCCTATCAGTGGGAAAATTCTGTCACAGATAAGTCTCCAAATTTGCTGCTGTAAATTTTGAATGGCTCATTGACGTGTGGTTAAAACACAGCTGTAAATCTCTTTGTGAGACGTGTGGTGAGGAAGGAAACACATGAGGTTTTTCATGACAGCAGTTAGAAGGGGAAGGCTCAGAGCTCCTTGTTGCTGCCAACCTGACCCCATAGGTGTCTGAAGTAATTAACAGATTCCTGTTTTTGTACCACGGCTGGAAAGTGATAAAAAGCAACAATCGGGTCACTTTTACCTTTATTCCTGTTCCTGAGAAGTGCAAACACCAATAAAAGTCGTCAGATGTTTTCACTTGAGTTCAAGTCAAACATTGCAAAGTTTACAGTTCCCACCCCCTCTTTTTGATCTGGAGCGTTACCTTATCAAGCTGTTTGCATCTTTAAAAGTAGGTGCATAGCTAATGCATACTAGCTTCGAAATATGTTTATATGCTGTAAAAATCCACCCCGGTGCAAAGATTGTCATTGCTTTCAGGAAATCTTCAATAAAACATTTTCTCATATTTTTGTATTGTAAAAATGCAGACATAAAGGAGAAGGTGCATGGAGATACACTGCAGGGAGATATATAGAGAGGTCACTACGTGTGTCTTTCCTCGTTAGGGTATGATTTTGCAACTAGTTGATCCAGTACTGCTGAAGGTGGTGGTCCTGTCATCCTTCTGCTCCACTTCTGGGGATTCCCATGCATCAGCTCAGAGGCTCGCCTTAGTGAGGTGAGTCAGCTTGATAAGTTGCCGGAAACCCAATCTAACTAAAATCAGGAGAAAAAAAAAAAAAAGTGTTTTGTGATGGTTGGGAAGCCAAAGTCGGTCTCTTGGGGTGAGTGAGGGCCAGAGGTGGTGCAAGAAAGGGCAGAGGCACCAGCTTGGGTGCTAGCCCAAGACCTGCTGGGCTGTGGGCGAGACCCCACTCCCAGGAAGCAGAGAGGGGATGAAGTCTGGGGGAGTTTAAGCACATGGTGGTGTTGGACACCCAATGGTGCTTTGCAAAAGGAGCCTCCCTTGCATCAACGACAAAGTCTGTGGAGGTGCAAGCTGGAGGATTTTGCGAGCTGATTTTGAAGAGAAAGCGAGCATGTTTGGGAACTACAAGTGGGAGGCTGTTCCCTGCGTGTAGTGCGGGGACGCAGCTATATGAAAGGAGGCATTAATCTGGAGTGCGGCTGCAGCACCGGCTCAGAAAAGCTGTTCAGTGCTCGCTTACATCCCTTCCATTTCATCAAAGCTTGAGCACTTTGCTGAATAAAGGCATATGGGACCAATAAAGCAGATTTAAGGAGATGGAGTCCAGGTGGCAAAAGGGTATAATGGGAAGTGACTTATGGGAAAATGTTGCATTCAAAACTCTTCTGTTGGTTTAGGTGACCCTGTAAATCCAGGCCCTGCTTTTAGTCAATGGGACTACTCATGAGAGCTAAATTGCTTATGTTGCAGGATTGAGCCTACTGAAAGGAAGACTTTTCAAGGAGGTCCAAATAAATGTTGTAACTCATGCTTATAGTGCTCTTGTTTTTTAGCACTAGCCCAGTTGTGAACACAGCCAACCAATTTGTCATAATTTGTATATTTGGTTGGCATGTGTTTACAGAGGGGAGATCTGGATTTATTTTAAAGAACTACTTTGCCTCTGGTTTCCGTATCCCTACCTTAATCCCTCTCCACAAAAGAACCTCAAACAAAACCCCCCCAAAGCTCCCTCCCCCGACTTAGCTGGAAACTTAAAAGCAAACGCTGCACAGTGTACCTTTCATATGCACATAGGTACCTTGCAGTGAAATGAGAAACAGCAGAAGAGCTTTGCAATAACCATGACAGAGTGGATGAGGGAAAAACAAAAAGCCTTCAGTAAAATACTGCTTTGTTAGATCTTAATAACAGAAAAAGTCCCCCTAGAAATAAATCCTCAACATGATTCTCATATGAAAGAGAATCCTTCCACGTTGAAACCAAATGTTCAAAAGCTCTGTGCTTTGTTTTATTAATGCCCATAATTTATTCTTCTTAGAAAACACCCCTCACAGGCTGCCAGAGCACTCAGTGTGGTGTACATCGTAATAAAAACAACTTAGAAGGCAAAAACGTTAGAACAAAAACAAGACTCTAAAAGCTTTAGTGAATAAAACCATGCAGGGGGGTCTGGAAAAAGGACACAGATGTTGTGAGGAATCAAAAGCAGAAGACGAATTATAAGCAAGAATATAAACCAAGCTTTGCAAACAAACTGGAGTTTCATTAGAAGTCTCAAATAGTTATATGTACAATTCAAGTCAGAGACCACTTGTGAGCCACAAAGCCTTCACTTCACAGCAGCTCCTCTCTGCAGTGGCCAAAACTGAACAGGCCAGTGAGCTTTCAGTTTTTTCCCCAGAGTTGAGTGCATTTTGGTGCAGAAGTGGCTCTCACCATGATGATACCTGTTCAGTCTAGCACTCAGAAGGCACCAATCCACATTGCAGTGGGGCTTGTAGCTTCCTTCCATAATTTCCTACAGGCTTTGGTCAAAATTCTTGGAAATGCACATATGAGTTGTCCATTCACTTGAATTAACTTTTATACCCAGCGGAAGGTGATGAGGAATAAGAAAGTTGTTTTTTTCTTCAAAAAAAAAAACCATCCAATGCTCCCCAATCCCCAAAAGATTGCATTTTTAATGTTCTCTCCAGATTATTACTTTCTTTACAGGAAGACAGAAATCCAGGGCTTTTTACAAGTCAGAAACTAAAGTAATGGTGGCCAATCTGCTGGTCCTGAATTACAGATGCTGCGTGAACAACCTGTGTCATGCCACAGCTGTTGGGCCAACAGCTTCTTGCTGGCACAGCAGCTGGTGGGCGATTGAAATCCCTTGCCACCAGCCTTTGAAGGCTGGTGGTGTTGTTTGACCTACAAATCCAGCTGTGCATCCGGCCCCTGTCCTGCAGTGGGACCCCTTGGAAGTCATCATCACCCCTTCACCCATTAGCCTCTTCTGGAGTTTCCTCACTTTGCAGCTCTCTAGGGTACGTTGATTCTATTTGTGCCTTTGTTTGTTGGCTGCCCTTACCTACGAATTTTGTGTTATCTGGTGCATTGCTCTGGTGAAAAGGGTACAATCTGTGGGGAGTTTGTAGCTATTGCATTGGTTCATCAGTTTTTTAAGTTTTTCAGCATCTTCTATGTTCCTCACAAAATAGCTCTTTTCAAACCCTTACAGCCAGCTTCTGACACTGGATTTTCTGTAACAGGTAAGAGCAGCCTTGAAATTTGAACTGTTCCCTTTTGGGACATATGCATGTCAGATTTCTTGAACTATTTTATTAACTTGGTCCCAAGTTACAACTTGTGAGTTACTGTTTCATTTAAGAAATTTGTACATCTTGCTCAGGATGTGGAATTTCACATAGCTTGCACATATCGTACTAGACCAGGAACTTCAAAATGAGGCGGAGCAGTATCTTCTGTGTTACGTTACAGAAATGTTCAGGACAGGGCTTAGAGCAAGAAAACCAGTGTGAGAGGAGAAAGATAGGAGATGTAGAAAGCAATGGTTTAGTGATATGGAAAGCAGATAAAGGAGTCATGGTGTCAGCCCTAGAGTCAAGGAGCAGTAACTTGTCTGATGCCAGCAATGCTCTGTTCTCCCCTACGGCCCTTTTCTGGCCTTATCTGGGATCTGGAGCACCCTGTGTGATGACAGAGTGATAAAGCTTTAAACTATCTCAGCAAGTTCACGCTTTCTCAGAGTAAACTTTCAGCCCATGCAGACACTTTGCGTGCTGGTCAGGGAGAACTGAACTCCAGTTTACCATCTTTACAGTTCTTCACATCTCCACACCTCATCTCCCACAGCTCTGGTTTATGGCCATTTTCTTCCATCCCAAGTTCCCTGTGGCAGATACCCTCAAGGAGGTGGATCCCAAGGTGGTGAAAATTTGTAAAGCTGTGTTATTTTATAGCTGCTTATAGCCTGGTATACTGCGGTTAACAGAGCTCATGAGGGGAGGATTAATTTTTTGACAGAGGCTCTTTAGAAGTTTTGGATCTGATGGCTTTTCAAAGTGAAGATTTGTTTCCGCATAAACTGAGGATGCCAAAACATACCTGCTGGTGGGCAAAATGTATTGGAAATAAAACATTTCATGGCAGGAAAAAATGTTGTTGGACAGGAGAGGTGGTAAACATTTGGAGTCTGAGCAAAACTGCATATGTTCTGCAGCCATAATACTGTAAACTAAGGGTTAAAAAAAATGAAAACATGCCAAAGCAAAGCCAGAGATACAAACCAAATCATCCATTCAGATTTCAGAAGGGGTAACTCCAGTCATGCCTAGAAGGTAGTCAGACAAAGTATGTTTTTTCCATTAGCTCAACTCGTGCAATTATGCCTGTACAGAATTACATATTTCTGCACAGTTCTGGCCACAGAAGCCATTTCTTCATGCTCAGACCTGTTTGCAGGAGGTGAAACCGAGCTGGGACACTGGAGCTGCAGAGAAACTCCTAATGAAGCAAAACCGCATGAGGCTGTACTTTGCAGGGGGTGGATGGCTGGATTAGGCAGTATATTAAGTAATCCCCCGGGATATTTTTCAACTGTAATTCACGCTCAATCAACAAATATGGAACAGATTAACAGTAGGAGGGGTCATATATTTCTTGTAAATCACAATCTTCTTTTATTCGTGACTATCTACAGTACAGTAATTTTGAAGCACTGTTTTTTTGTGGTTGATTTTAATGCTGTAGTACCCATGGCATATTTAACTGCTGGTAGGATTTTCTGATGAATTTCTTTGAAACAATACTGTTTGAATGCAGAAAATGAAGGGATTAAATGGAGTAATGTTCAAAAGATCTTTATTTCTAGCAGACTGGAACATGTAAACACAGATTTTAAAAATAGGATCTTAATGTTAGCTCTGGAAATCCATATAGAGGTGCTCAATGTGTGGCCTGATTTAAGTATATAGCTGCTCCCTCCGATTGCACAGGATCAAGAGATGTTCAGATTTCCAGACTTCTGATTCTGATGAGGAGAACTGCTGCTTTAAAGCTGAGCCATGTATAATCTTTTCTTCAGCTTCAGTCCCACCCACTATCAACTCCTTAAATTCTGAGTCCTGCAAAGGAAAGAATACGTTTTTTTTCTTTCAGTTAACCTTCCAGCACAGCCTGGGCTGGGATACATATGAAAGCATGAGACTATGCCCCTCACAAAGTCTTCTCAGTGTATTTCTTGTAAAATCAAATTCCTGAATACTCATTTCTGAATCTTAGTGTATCTGGAAAATTGTAGTTTTGGTTTTCATTAGACTGGATGTTACAAAGGTTTTGCGTGATCGAGACAGGACTTGGGTGGATTTTTAATTCTTCACCCAAGACTTGCAATCCACTGTCTCTGCAGCCGAGCTGCTCCTTCACATGGGAAGCACCTGCCTGTCACACCCGGAGATTTTCTACGTGCAGCAGTTGTATTCCTGCGTGTGTCCAGCATTGCCCTGGGCCAAGCTGCTTGTGCCTCGCGGCTGCCTAAAGCCAAGTCCAGAAAGCAGATCCAGCAGCTCTGGTTGTAGCTCACTGAAGATGATGCTGAAGGGAGAGGACGTCTGATAAAATGTGGTGATGGCCACAGGCTTTAAAGGAGTGGTGGTGGCACTGCACAGACCCCACCTTATGGTGTTAAAGTCCAGTGATCTCAGGCAAGGAGGAGAATGAGGCTGAAAAACCTCTTCCCAATGAAAATGGCCCTAAGTGCCTTGTATTACTAACGTCTGGAATAGACTTACTAACCTAACCGCCTAAACATATTGTATTGCAAAACTAGCTCTTCAGATGCATACATATGAAAAGGAAGCGCCTATGGGTAGAAATCCATTACTAAAGCCCTCCCTGTGCATTTTGGACCCCTAAAGACAGGTGCTGGCCTCAGGAAGTGCTGTGTGCTCCTCTGGCTGCTGCCCTTCCCAGGGCCACATGTCTCCTGCGCGAACTGTCCCAGCTCCTCATAGTTAATTCTGAAGAAGCATCACCCAAACTGAGCCCCGCTGCTCCCAGTGACGTCTAGAGATGGCGGTGTCTGTTTTGCTATGCAGCCTGAGTTTATTTATATAGAATGAGAGAGGGTTGGCTAAGATTTATTTTAATTGAGTATGACTCAGAGAAGTAGATAACCGTATGACCAAGAATGTTGTGCTGTTAAACAAGGGTAAATATCTAATAAAATATTTTCAGATTGCAATTCAGATTGCCCAGAGAGGTTGTGGATGCCCCATCCCTGGAGGCATTCAAGGCCAGGCTGCATGTGGCTCTGGGCAGCCCGCTGTAGTGGTTGGCAACCCTGCCCAGAGCAGGGGGGTTGAAGCTAGATGATCTTTAAGGTCCTTTTCAACCCAGGCCATTCTATGATTCTATGATTCAATTAATATATTGGGGAATGTTAAATGATGCTAGTACATGCTAACAGTGCTGGAAGGAGACTAAGTGGGGAAGTCTGTGATTGTCTCCAAATGCTGATAAGACACAAACTCTGTAAGTGTGCAGAAACCATTTAGTTTGTTACGTAAACACGCCTTTTTTCAGCAAAGCACTTGTGACAATGAATTCAAGTCCCTTTGCTGTAGAACTGATGCATTTTCCCGGGGCAACAAATAACTAGTAGTGATAAGCTGAAATTAAAAAAAGACAACCAACCAACCAACCAAAAAAAAAGCCTAGATTAAAGTCAGATGGGGATCAAAGGATAAAAAAAAGTCAGTGGAGCAAGAGGCATACTCTTTTAAATGGCAATCAAACAAATATTAGGGAGTAGGATGCTGGGAACAGCCTGCTATGAGGTGGGGAGACCTTATGTCAAGTTTGCTAATTTGTTTCTTCTATACTTTGTTTGCTCCCTTGTGTTGTAGGATGTTCAGATATCTTGCTTCTAGACATTGCAAAATATTCAAAAAAAAAAAAAATGTAAAAGTGCAAATGTTTGCACTTAGCACTCATATAACTCTAATTGGATTCGTATCTAAAATTATTGGATCTGACATACAAAGATACTGGCATTCCATTTTAAGATTTAGAAATCAAACACTTGAAATCTGCCTGCTTTGATGGTCTCTCTGCATTATAATGTACCCTTACATGGCGTCTTTTCAACAGCAGCCCTGTTTCGTTTACACTGCTGGACCCGCCACCTATCTAGCAGCTGCTCAAAGCACAGATTTTATCCTCCTTTTCAGCATGGGCATCTTGAAGGACCAATGGTGAGGGAAGGGGCTTTAAGAAGCAGGGAGGATGGAGCAGGGCTCAATGTGGAGATTTCACAGAGGGGTTAGGTTTAGTCTGGGGGATGGTGCAGCATTTATTTCAGCACAAGGAATCCCCTTCCCCAGCATGCAGAAGCGCATGCTTTTTACAGGAAAGATGTGGGCAACTAAATCTGTAGCTGTACTAGCACGGGGGGGCCCACTCCTGGATCCAGTTGTGACTCTGAGCATCTTTTAAAACTCCTTTCTCTTGAAATAAACCTGCAGTGCACCCCATGGTCTGTAAGGAGCTCAAAGACACCCAGAGAAGGTGACCTTCAGAGAGCTCAGGGGGTAAATGTGAGCAAGTTGCACACAGTGCTGAGCATACACAAAGATCTCTTAAAGATTTATGACCTGACCAAATCCAGTTGGAATTTGGTAGGGATGGATGAACATATTCACTTAAGAAAGACTATTCTTCCCTGGCCCCCCCAAATCCAATCCATTGCTCCTAGGGTATATAATCCCTAGATTTGTTTATGGAAAGGACAGAGAAATGTGTTTAACATTAGTATAGCAAAGTCTTCACCCTTTGTTTTATTCTGAAAAATGGTTGGCATATTTTGCCTTAAATTAAAGGCATTAAAAAATACCACACACTTTCCAGCACAAAAATGGTCAGTGCAAAGTTAGTTTGTCATAGTAATAAACAGCAAAAATCAAGATCTTCCAGTGGAAAATGTTATCTAACCTTAAAGAAGCATACTGCTATTAACCTTCCCTATAATGTAACAAAGAAGCACTCCAAGGGGTTTCCTTTGACCTGCCACAGCTGCAGCATTTGCTGCAGTATCCCTGTGGCAGGGTGATAAACTCCCTCATCCCTCCACCACCAGCCTAGCTATAGCAGTATCTAGATTTCACGTATGCTAAACATTGATAGCTTCTATTTTATATCCAGTCAAGTAGGAAGCCTCGAAAATACTTTAAAAATCACATTTACAATACAGGATTTTATAAAAATCTATCTATATATTTCCTGCAAATCCATTAAAAATCCCAAGGCTCTGATGTTCTTATCTGGATGCATACATTTAAAACTACATGCACTCTAGCAAAGCTGGCCTGAGCTTGGAATTGGCCTGTAGGATGGCTCAGGACACAGGATTGGAAGTTAGGACACTGTGGTTTTCTAGTTAATTTCTAAAAGCAGATAAAAATACTCCAGCTAGCAAATTCTGGTGAAAGACTTTGAAAGTGAAGAAAATAACCCTATCCATTACTGAATAGCACTATTAAATGATTAGAAAGAGCTTGGCACCACCTTGTTATATGCACATGACCTCTCCTGAGGCATCTGTGGCCAAAAAAAAAAAGAAAAAAAAAAAAAAAGGAGAGATTAAGTAAGCGCATCAGTCTACTGCATTTGAAAGCAGATCTTCAGGACAGGGACGCTCTCCGTAGAGTCATTTCAGGCAAAGGTCACATGTGTGCATATAAAATCAATCCTGAAAGCAGTGCCTTTGTCCCCAAGCTATCTCCCAATGGGGCCATTGTCCTGCCGGGGCAGCTGGCACCCTGACTTCAGCTCCCAAGCCCAAGGCGGCTGGGCAGCCTCCTGCCAGCCAGCCCTGGGCCAGGGCAGCCACTGCAGGGGCCAGGGAGAAGCGAAGTTTCCACGTCAAACCTCAGCCATGGAGAAAAAAGACCCACTGGTACGGTAGGCGCATCTTCCCTCCCCTTCCGCCCCCTGTGTTTTTCTGGCTTGTTGAAGTAGTCTGAAGTAAATATAATTACAAGCAAAGTCAGGCTATGAAGTAGCATGAGTGTATTTTTGCCAAGTGCAGCTTGGATTGGGATTTGGCAAGTTGAAAGTCCTTTCAATGTGCATTTAGGGGTGATGTTGGAAGTCCTCTGATTCATAATTAAAATAGAAAGCATTGTTTAATGCACAGACAAGTAAGTATATTTTAAAAATCATATTAGATCTCATAGCTTGTTTTGTCTTATGAAAATAGCCTTCTCTCTTAAACTTTTTAGTATAAACTGCTTCTGGTATCTTGTTACCTTACAGCGATGTTAAAATTGGCATCCAGTGCAGACACAAGTAAAGTGACCTGTTTTGTTTGTGTTTATCTCCTACAATATTAATGTTATGCAAACAACTAATTATGAGTTTAGATCCCACATCACTTGCTTTTGATTTATATTAAAATCTTCACTGTCTGGAGCTTCACTTGTGAAGTGCTGAGCTAAAGGCAATCTGTCTCAATAGGGTTCCCATTACAGGCACTTCTACCTAAGACTTTTTTTTTTATGAAGGAAATGTACGAATTTCTTTAACCAGGGCAGTAACACCTCTAGGATCTGTATTCTTTTTCCTAACTCTCTATGCCACAGGTGTAAAGTGCTGATTAGAGGCACAAGTTAATAAGGAGTTAATAAAACAGTGAATGCCTTGTAGTTATCCTCTGTGTGGTTGGAATTGTAATGTTTTTGATTAGTCTGATTCTGAAGTAATAATCATTGTGTCCCTCTTTCGAGTCTCCTTTGCTTCTGATTTGTTTATATTTTAATTGTGATTTGCTCTAATTACTACTGATCTCTGCAAGCTTCCTTTCAGCATCCAGTACTGAGTGTGCTGGGTAGGGAGAGGTAGTGGGGGGCAGCTGGGGCTCTGCATACTTAAAAGAAAAGAAAAGAAAAAAAAGAAAATAAAGTGGGCTGACTGTGCCAAACAGAGGCTGCCCACAATTGACCTGCTGAACTGTTTAGGGATGACTATGGGCATTTTTAGATTAAGAAAGAGCTTCTTTTGAAGTCCAAGGCTGTAGAAATGTTTCCTCCTAACTGGCTGGCCTGTATAGGATGTTAAGAAAACAAAACAGTACTCCATTTTATATTCTACAAAATCTTGCCTTACTTCAGAAGATGTAATATGCTGATTAAACTATGAGTTTAAAGTCATTGCAGTGGAGAAGTTCCCAATTATTTATAAAGGATGCCAGCTGAGTTTGAATGCTAGATAGCAAAATATACATTAGGATCATTCTTGAAAGCTGTAGCTGTTACTAACAGTGCTCACATAGCAGGCTTTACCCAGGGATGCCAAATGTAATCCTTTTCACATCGGCTGAACTAGAATGGAGGTATTGACTAGT
Source organism: Anseranas semipalmata (assembly GCA_013399115.1). Taxonomy (NCBI): domain Eukaryota; kingdom Metazoa; phylum Chordata; class Aves; order Anseriformes; family Anseranatidae; genus Anseranas; species Anseranas semipalmata. The sequence goes on from VXAA01005998.1 coordinate 560,301, forward strand.
TCTGGGAGATCAATGAAAGGTGGTGGCATGAGACTGCTCCAGGGAGTGCTGGGGCTAGCACCACCCTTCTGAATTTCCATATGCTATTTTAAGTGCTTATTCATGGTGCTTCACCAAATTAACAGGTTACTTATGGGAAAAGGACCCACAGCTGTTATTGCTGGCACACCAGTAACACAAACTAGTTTTCATGTGCTTGCAAAGCTGGAGGCATCCTTGACCTGTGCTACACCTCGCTGGATGGGGGCATTCAAAGCTCCCTGCACAGCCCCAGCTTGGGCTCACCACCCTGTGAAATGGCGACTATGTAGAGTGTCAGACCAAATGATCTCACAGGCTTTCATTGTCTCAAAACCCACGAAACTGTGTGCTCCACTCATTCAGAGTAATGGGGAACAGGGTCACTGTCACTTCAGTACACAAAGAAATATAAATACATGCATAAATACATATGGGTCCTATTGGCATTAGAGATTATTGGAGAAATAGTTTGCTGTTGTGTAGTGTTTAAATTCCATGAGAAAGATCCATGGTAAATGGTATTTTGTCCTAGCAGTCTTCATATTTCAAAGTATTGATTTTACCTCCAGAAGTGAAGCAATGTTTAGAAGGTTCAATTGCTGGTGCTGTACATGAATAATTGGTAGAAAAGAAATTAAAAATATAAAATAATAGCAGGTATGCTCAGCTCCAGTGTTCTAGTCTTGCTTAAGCCAAATAGAACTTTTCTCCTACGGCGGATGGATCTTTCTTGTGTGACTGGCAAAGAAATTGTGTCTAGATGCTTCCTCTTCTATATACAATTTGTGTCCAGCCACTCTCTTCATTTCTGTAGGAAACTTTATGCCTTCCTTCCACTCTATTGTCAAGTACCTCAAAAGTTTTCATTTCTCCTTTGTTTATCTAATTTCATACTATTGTGTGGAGATTTTTAATAGGAAGCTGTGGTGGCCTTGGCTGGCTGCCAGGTGCCCACCAAACCGCTCGCTCTTTCCCCTTCCTCAACAGAATTGGGGAGAAAATACGATGGAAAAGCTCATGGGTTGAGGTAAGGACAGGGAGGGTATAAACCTGCTCCAATGTGGTTTATTCCATGGGCTGCAGGGGAACAACCTATGCCACCATGGTCCTCTCCATGGGTGGCAGGGGAATCTGCTCTGGCACTGGGAGCACCACCACTCCTTCCTTCACTGACCTTGGTGTCTGCAGGGCTGTTTCTTTCCCATTTTTCTCTCTCCTTGCTGCCCGTGCAGTGTTTTTTGCCCTTCCTGAAATCTGTTTTCCTGGAGGTGCCACCAGCTTGGCTGCTGGGCTCAGCTGTGCCCTGAGATGTCTGTTGGAGCCGGCCCGAACCAGCTGTGTCTGGCATGGGGCAGCCCTGACCTCTCCTCACAGAGGCCCTGCAGCCCGCCACTACCAAAACCCTGACACACACACCCCATACAGAAGCCTTAAATCTTTACCTCGTATCATTATGCATGCATAATGAACAGTTTTACACGTTTCTGGCCTCTCACTCTCTGAACTTCAGTTTCCATGTACTTTTTTTTTTTTATTATAACTGAAAGTCTTCTAGTTTTGGAAGCCATCTCTGGCTTTGCTGTCATTCAACCCTTCATTGTCTTTTGCTTTTTGTTGTTTGTTTTTGCTTTTTTTTGGGGGGTGGTGGTGGTGGTGGGGGTTGAGTTCTTGACAGCTAATCCTTGAATGTAACCTTATTTTGTCCTCCCATGTCATCTGGTGTAGAAATGTGCACATTATTTGTGGAACATGGCCAGAGCTATTCCTGCCATTTTTCTGCTGAAACTCTCCCTCCCACAGCACCTACATCCCATCCCCATTACTGCAATTTCCTGTTTTATTCTCTCTGTGGCTCTTTATTTCTTGCTGTTTGTTGTTAAACAGTACCTTCAGCTGAGCTCCTTCCTCTCATCTCTGTGGTGCTCAGAGAACTTGGGATATATTAACCATACCAAATAAAAACACTTTGTTCATGCAGGCTTTTTTACCTGATGCCAAATTTCAAGCTTCTGGCTTTGTATTGGCACCCGTCAAAATGCAGATAGATGTAGGGACAAGGCCAGGGCATGCTTCCTACGCTGCTGGGCCATGCTGCTTGCGCTTGGCCAGGGCCAGCCCATGGGGACATGTTCCAGGACAGGTCCACGTGCTCCTGTTTACACACAAGCTAACCCATCAGGTCATTCTTTCGCCAATCAGGGTTAATTTGCAAGGGACAAACGTGTGTAGACCCGAAGAAATTACGATTTTACTGCTCTGTCCATGTAGTAGCCAATGTTTTCAGAGTCAGCGTGAAGCGCTGCTGAGTGCACAGGCAGGACATCTCCAAAGGGGCTCCCCAGGGAATCACTCCAGGTTTTCCAGAGAGCCCCATGCAAACCTGGGACAGGATTTGACCACTTCCCTCAGCACTTTGCAAGCAGCATAACAAAACGGAGGGAAGGAATACAGCCTATGAACACACCATCCCACACCCTGTGTATTCAGTGACTTGACTCCAAAAGCTCAGCTCTGCCAGATTGCTCTCAACTGCGCTATTTAAGTGGGAGTGTTTGAGACAGGACAAGATTTTGGTGAAGCAGGACAAGGTTTTGGTGCAGCAGGAAGCACCAGCACTCCTGACAACTAGCAGTAAAAAGGGCAGAGAGACGAAAGTGAATTTTAAGGTCGTAGTTACTATCTACAGAATATTCACCCGTTTGTTGCTATATATTTCTACTTGGAGAAGAACCTTTTCAGTTGTATTGGCTGTATGTGCCTGGTACCATTGATTAATGTGACAGCTTGAAAATATTTTCTGGGGTGAGGAGAAAGTGTCCTGACGAAACAACACTTTGTAAATAATTAAGCTTGCATCATCTGTAAGTTCTTGATATCCTTTCTTTCTTTCCATACTGCAGCCAATACAGCTAAGGTGGCAGTGAAGACAACAGGCAAACCCGAGGCAAGGTTGTGCTTGGGGTGGGACAGAGGGAAGGGATCACTGCTATGAAGTTGGTTAAAATTCCCTTAGAGCTGATGGCCCCTTCGTTCAGCATAAATGTAAGAAGCCCTTAAGTGCCTTTTGGATATCCAGAACAATAGGATTCCTTTCTGTGCTCAGGGAAACAGCATTTTTTGTACATTCTTTGTAAACGACAGGATTGTACCAAAGAATTGCTTGATGCCACAATCTAAGTACTCTCTTAAAGGAAACAACTTAAAGGGTCCAAATCTCATCTGGCTGCCAAGTCCAAAAGGATTCATTCGAAATGACTCAGGTCATTTGTGCTTGACCACATAAATTCAATGCACCTAAATAGGCTCTAATTTTTTAATGTTAATGTCCCTTAACCTATATTGGACTTGTGCACTAGTGCACAAGAGAAAGGGAGCATTAACAATAGACCAGAGATCACAGGGATATTTTTCTCCCTTCTGGTCCCCCAAAAGAGAAAACAAGAAGGAAATACTCTGTATTTTCGAGCCTCCAAAGCTCTGTTCTCCTAACGTATTGTCTCTTCTTTCACCTCCAATTCCAAGGTGACTTTTCCTGCCCTTCCAAAGCTCTGCCCAGCCAGCCCAGCTTTTCCCCACAGACATTAGGATATAGCTCTGAGTGTAATGGCATATTGGGTGCCTGGAAGTTGCTGGCAGTTATCAAGCCTGGTTTATTTGCTGAAGCTGCTGCCTCCAAAAGCCTCCCATGCCTCTGCCCTGTGCCCTCTGTCTCAGCTCCTTAATACAGTGCTGGGGTCTGACTGCACTTCCACCTGGCCTTGTAGAAGGAGGCTTTGGGGTTGGTTTATTTGTTTTATTTATAATGCATCAGAGTAGAGAGCAATGAAAGCAGAAGCTTTCCTAGTTTCATTTTTTTTTAGTCTGATACCTTCCAATAATGTTCTGAATTATGTACAGAATCAAGCAGATGTTTTAGCAGGCGTAGCTTACCTACAAACAGGGGTATGAACATGAGGTTTTGGTCTGATACTCATTTGCAAAGCAGCTGTTGTGGCTTAAGCTACTATAGAAGAAGCATGTACGTGCTCCTGCTCTTGTGTCAGTGCAAAGTGAACCTGGTTTGCCTGAGGGATAGGGACGCTCCTTTTCTGACTTCAGCTGTGTCACCTGAAGATACTGCTGCTCGTTGCCTGCTTCCACTGCCCATCCCTGCTCCTTTACCCAAGGTCTGTTTTTTTTTTTTTTTTTATATATATATATATATTTTTAAAGGTGATTTAATCATGGTATTCCTGAGCACCAGGCTGGAAGAACAGCTGAGCAGTGAAACTCCTGTGGTTGGTGCGGTGTGGTGCAGAGGAGATGGGGAGAAGCAGCTGGGATGGGCAACTCCTCACCCAAAAGGATGAAATACTGAGCTTGCAGACTTGAGGGAGGACAGCAGGCAGAGGAGACCTTTCCTTCAGCTGGTAAAGCTGGAAAATAGCTGAAAAAAGCTGGAAAAGGAAGTGTCTCCATTCTCTTCACCAGAGCTGTAGTTTACTCAAGTCCATTTTGCATTGCGTTTGAACAGACGGTGCTTTCAAAGGTATTGGTTGCAGCATCTTGGAGAACGGGCAGCAACAGACAGTGAAAGGACACTAAATTAAATAGCCCCAGCTGTTTTACAGGCTTTCTGTGAATGCCCAGGAACATCTGTCTCTGCTCTGAGAAGCTTCAACAAATATAATTTCAAGCAGACTTCAGTGTTGTCTGCTGTGGAAAAGGGATTTACTGGGGTGGGGAGGAGACATGCATCTCTTTTCTCTGAAGGCTGAACAAAGCAGAGCTGCTTTTATTCTACAGGTAGTCAGCAATCATTAAACCAAGGAACAGATTATTTCTGAAAATCTTGTATAGTTAGATGAAAAAAATGAATTAGAGAAACAAAACTTAAGTCAGTAAAATTATTTGCTTTAAAATACTGAAGAAATCTATTAATATTTAAGTGGCTAGTTTTGCTATAGTCAACTTGTTTAATCCATAAAAAATGACTCTTTATTCCTTTCCAAAGTTTTATGCTAAATAGATGAAAACAGAATTTACAATAACAACAAAAAAACACGGATAATCCTTATGCAAACCCAGCTAGCACAGTTGCATATTTTTGCTTGCTAGCACTTTCCTTCATGTTTTTTTTTTTCATATTGCACTCCTGCAGAGCTTGAAATGTATTCAGTTACCTTATAATATGGGTTTAAAAAAAAATCCAGCAATGGATCGCATTGTTTTGTTGTTGAAATGTTGCTTATACTTTTCTCACCCTGAGAAAACAGGGAGTACTGTTCCAACAGGATGTTTTTCCCTTTGTTCTTGCATTTGTCATCTTTGCACTCAGCCATAATCAGAAAAAAAGCTGGCGTGCAACCGAAGTGGTGCTGACACAGTTCAACTTAGGAAAATTTGTGATGCTTGGAAAATGGCCCATCTGTCCGAAATGACCTAAAAAGTACTATGCAATTGTTTAAAGCTTTTGTGCTTTGCCATTAAAACAGGCAGCGGCAGATGCCCGTTCAGAAACGTGGAGAGCTGAGCGTGTGCTGTGGTACTGCTGCTCCCAGGCAGCACATGGGAGGGAAGAGAAGCGCTGGTCCGTGCTGTCCCCTGGCCAAGGGATGCTGCTCATCGACACTACCCAGGTTGGGGTTCAGAAGCAGTAGCAGCTTGCAGCTCACTGTATCTCACAGACACGCTGCTTCCAGGGCTGAGGACCAGAGCACTGAACTCATCCAACTGCAAAAACCTGTGGAAGGAATCTTTTTTAACCTGTGTTTTTTTTTTTTTTTTTTTTTTTTTTTAACTCATAGCATGGCCCTAGGAGTGGTTGTTTGGAGTGAGAGGGATGGGAGTGATGGCAAGGACCAGCCTGTCTGCTAGGACTGCTGATAAATGCTTGGTATCTGGACTGTACCTGCTGGTTTCATTTCTATTCTGAAGGAAAAGAGACGAAAATCCAGTTATTTCCAAGTTCACTTGTATCCTCCTGCATGAATGTTCATGGGACCATTCAGTGAATCAGATCAGGGAGTTTAGCCAACTTTTAATAATTATTTTCCTTTCCTTTCCTTTTTTTTT
>VXAA01005998.1:566398-590110 GCA_013399115.1 Anseranas semipalmata
CCAAAGGACTTCTCTTCTTTAGGCTGTCCCGATTTCTTCAGGATTTGTTTTTAGCAGAATTCCTTTTCTTTATGCTGGATCTTTGTAAAGGTCCTATGCCCCTTTGCAAATAAAATAGCTCAGAGCTTGAATCAGACTTGTGTTCATGGGAAGCAGGTTCGAGCCCCAGATGGCCCAGAGCCTTTTTTGTTTAACAGCAACACTGTCACAGCCTGTCACTGGACTGCAGCACTGCAGTCATGTTCATGCATCCATTCACCATGCCAAGAAAGCTTTCATAGGTACAGACACTTATAGGTCACTGTAAGAGCAGCCAGTTCTTCAATCTTGAAATGCCTCCGTGTGCAACTATAGAAACAAAAGGAAAATCTGCCCAAATGCCCGAACAGGTCATGCCCCTGTTTGTTGTGGAGGAATCCTGTTTCCAGCCTGATCTCACTTTGCTTTTTCCCCAGAACAAGTATTGGTGCTGGAGACCTTGGATGTCCAAAGCTCCAACTACAGGCAAGTTGAGAACAATATTCATAGTGACATATCTCTTTAAACTGAAATCAAATAGGATTTTGCTATTTAGAAAATACCAGTGGTTTTTTAGATTAACGAGAAGAAAAATATCAATTAAAATACTTCTTTCTTGATCCAAGTGCCAAAAACATTTTAAAAAAGAGATTTAAAACAAACCAATAGAAACTCTTGTTTGGCAAAGAAAACAAACTGAAAGTAAACAGAGCAGTATTAATTATATCCACATTTTACTTGTAGGGAAGAGATTAGCACTTGGAAATTTTTTAATCATAACCAAGCCTTGAGCTTGAAAAGTGTGCCAAAATGGAGTTTGGGCTGAGGGTAAATATGATTAAATAGGAGAGAGATGTTACAGGATTATTGTAGAAGTCCTCATGAGAAGTTTTATATACCCAGGAAGTTGAAAGCTGATATTCTACTGAAAAAGGTTCAAACATAGTATGGGATGTTCACACAAGTTATGTAAAGAAAGTAGGAACATGATTTGAAGTCTAGAAAACCTGCTTGCTTGCATCTTTAAGTAACATTACCAGCTTTGCTCTTTTTTTCTTTTTTTCTTTTTCTTTTTCTTTTTTTTTTTTTTTTTAGCTTAGGTCATTGTTTCTAAAGGGCTATGGTTTTCATAGAATGGAATAACTTGTATCACTTGAAAAGTTCAAATAAGTTAACAGCAACTGTGTGTGGCACATGTATGGTACGATGTAAGGCCGTCAAGACTTCCAGAATACTGGCTGTGATGGTGGGTGATTTTCACAACATTCAAGCCTACAGCTCTTTTCAAAAGACAGATGTGAAGCTGTTGATGGACACCTGTGATACCAGTCACCATCTCAAACAGCAAAAAGCAAGGATGAAAACCTGAAGATATACTTAGCCTTGCACAGGCTGCATTAAAAACACATGTGGGCTCTTTGGCTGCCTGTTTTGCTCACTCATACCCTCCATAAAGAAGCCATTTTTCATCACAGAACAGTTTTCATCCTGCTGCATGCTAGAATGTTTGTATCTGATTATTTTAAGAAATATGGTTATGAACTCCCAGTGCATTTTAGTAAAGTACTTGTGCTGCTTCATAATAATAATATTGTCCAGAAATTGAATTCAGAAAATGTCAGTTTCTTTGAAGGTGATGAAAATATGTGTTGGACTAGTGTTAACGCTATTGCTGTTGTATGTGCTGTTCTCAGGGAGAGGTGTAACACCCTGTGTCGGACCAGCTGGTCTGTTAGCTGCAGTGCTGCTGGAAGGAGAGACAGGCTCTCAGGCACACACAGCTTTCTACAGGTCACCAAAAACTTGTCTGTTTTTCATCTAACCTAGCTGCTACAATGGAAGATGTGGCCTCTGCTTATAAACCTTTCTTTGCTTGTGTGTGGGCACAACAACTACCTTGTTTGGTTGCTATCCCAGGAGGGTGACGTGAGGAGGACACGAGGCGCTCTGCTGGTCGTCCTCGGTGAGGTTCAGTACGGATTCGGGCACTCTGCTCCCAGCCCTGTGAACCCTGCAGGCATTACGTAGGGTGCTCAGAAATGTTGATGGGCCTGTGGGCGCCTAAGGCACTTGGTGCCTCAGGGGTTGGGCTGCAGCAAACTGCAATTTTGAAGACTTTAATTTGTCCGTGATCCTCCCTGAGGGTCTGGCACCCCTTTATGGATCTTTCTGGCCCAGAAAGTTTTTCTCAGCGCACACCTCAGGTGCACTTGAGAACGTGGTTTGCATACCTGTCTCCTTGGGGTGGTGATGAGCAGACAGATAATTGGTGAGGTATTCGTTAAGCTGTCAGGCACTGTTGGGTGGTGTTTTGAGGCACTTCATGAACAGGTACTTTCATGAGCACAGCCTGGTCTGTGGGTCTTCCTGGTCTTATGGGGTAGCAGCAGACATGGTGGTGTGGCCCCTCACCCATTGGTCATGTGCCCTCCACCACAGAGATCACCACCTTGACAAAACGCAGCTTTTCTGTGTGTGTAAGAAAAAAAGATCCTTGCAGAAGCTTCTATAACTCTCATGTGTCCAACAGCCCAAGCAAGGGACAGTCTGACCTTTGTGTCTGCTAATAGGGTCTTTTCCTCTACACCCTGCCTCCCCCTTTACGTATCCATACAAACATCTGTGTCCTTGCCTACCCTTTATGACCACATTGTATGTTTTTGTTTTCCAAGCCAGCTTGCCAGCCACTTGAAATCTATCACTTGCTGGAGCGTGCAGTCAATTTTCTGGGCTTCTGTATGTGGCTGCAGCCTGCATCTTGGGCTGGTCTCTGCTGAGGGGCTGCTCATCACAGGCCATCGCCCTCCCTCTCAGCTCTCTTTCTGTCCTCAGACTACTGACCCTCGTGGGCTTTGTCCTTCTGCTGTCCTTGCCCTTTCACACTCACCTTTCCTTCGTTCTCTGTCTTGTTTTTCAGCTACTGTGTGGGCTGAGTCCCAAAGACATTTGGTTTTGATCTATAAAGTCCTGTAAAAAATATGGTTTAAAGTCCTTTATGCATAAGAATCAGCTGTTTTTGTTACATGGAGCCTCTTCATTGTGTTGGTTTTGCTGAAAAGTCTTGGAGTGTTTTCAGCGAGTGTCCACATTTTCCTGTATTTGCTTCAGCTTCTGGAGTCTTCTTTGGTTTCACAGTACTTGTATCTGAGGGCACTCGACATGGATACTGCTTGAATTTTGTAACTGAATTTCTATAGTTTATCAAAAGGTTTTTGTCTTTGAATTGACATTTCAACTACCTGACAAGCCTTTTTTTCTTGGCCACAACTATATGTAGAAGGTGTATATGGGGGGAGAGAGCTCTGAGACATTTTGGCGAAGTCCTTCACCTTTCTGCTGTTCGTGATGCTGTCAAGGATACTGGAAACTTTCACCCTGGTCACCTTAAGTGGCTTACATGCTGCACCCAGCAGTGCAATGTGGAGATAAGGAGCTAGAAAGGTTTATTTCGTTAGAGCCCACTCCATCCCCAACGTCTGACTCAGCCAATATACTTGATTTCTCTGTATTTTCATGTCTTGTTGGAAAAAAAAAAACTGTTTAAGAAAAATCAGTTTTATACAAGACTGCAAATATTGCCCTTCTTATATTAACTCTGTGGAGAAGCAGAACAGGAATTCTTGTAACTCTGGAAATGTCAAATTATGAACTTGTCATTTAAAGTGTCACCTAGTGGTTGGATGGAAGTTTTGCGTTCTGAGTTAACTAATCAGTACCATCTTATATATTTACCAGACAAACGTGCCAATCCTTATGCACGATAATTGATAAAGATGCATTTCATATTCTGTTGATCTTCTTAAAATTCCTTTTTAATGTGTTTAATTCAAGCCCTAAAACTTGTACTGAAGCACTGCATGAAACAAAGGGTCAGGAACACATTATTTCTACTTTATTCTTTCTTTTTCTGATGAGTAAAATGGCAATTAATTGCTAAAAAGTTAATTGCCAGTGATTCCAGCAGTGAAATTTTCCCTGAACAAAATCATTAAACCTTGTTTATGCTAATAAGTTCCTTGTGCATCTGTGGGGTGGCTTCAGGCAGAATCCTTGTTACAAAAAGATGATTGTGCATCTGAGTATGTGGTCAGTTCAGAGCTACTGGAAAATCTGTCTTACATAACACATAAGAAAAATATTAGCAGTTTCAGAGTCATTGTCATCTATAGTTCTCAAAGGATATTTCAGAGGAGGTTAATTAATGTAATATACTTGTAGTGTGGACGAGGAAACTTAAAATGAATTCTGTTAACATGAAATTGTGCAGTTTACAAACTCCAGAGGTGTTACATGAAATGAAAAAAATGAAATGTATATTTTAAATTCACTAGAATAAATCCATGCTGCTGTATGTTTTGGTTTTCTTTCTTGCTTCATTTTTCTGGTTATTTTTAACTTATGGAGGAACTTTCTTTCAAAAGTACTGAGCACCTGCATCTTAGGAAGATATGCAGGAGCTGCAAGGGCTCAGCATCTCTGAAATTGAGGCTGGGTATATTGGCTTGGTCACTCAAAATTGGTAACTATGTTTGCAAATTCAGTTGTGTTTTGCCTGGATCACTTGGTGACCTGAGGGTCCCAGGTTGGAGGACAGCTCTGATTCCCAGTGCTTTGCCCATCAAATCATGAACTTCGTCAGCTGAGATATGCAACACCATTGAGCAATTTTGTGTGCAACACCTTTAGTTTCCCTTCTGTTGTTGTCATACACTGCTGTACTTACCTAGTGTTTGGGGGTGAAGGTGTTTACCACAGGATATATCAGAGACTAAGAGTGAATAATGTGATAGGAACAGCTAGTAAAGATTTTGGTCATTACTTTTCTCTAGACCTTTGTGCACCTTTTTTTTTTTTTTTTTCTAGAAGAAAAATTGACCTCAGCATATGATGTAACCTATGCTTCAGCTGCCTGTTTCATTTTCAACTGAGCTAGTGATGAAGTGAACATTAGCAGATGGGTCTTGACTTCACACCCCTGGTCTGTGGAAGGAGAGGAGTACAGTGTCCTTGTATAGCTAAGATTGAGGTCTTCTCAGGCTAATTACATCCTCCCGAGGCTTGCAGTGCAAAGATGCAGCTGCACAATGGAGCCACTTTGGGTTAAAGAACTGCGTAAAAAAGGATCAGCTCCTAGCCAAGGGTGGCAAGCGGGTGAGATGTGGGCAACAAAGAGGAGCCTCCCTATGCAGTGGGGAGCAATAGATATTACAGCAGGTAAAAGGTACCTCTCGACAAAGCCCAAAATTGCATGTGCTTGATATTGCAAGACAGTTTAAAGAAAATTGTAATGTGTTCCTTAATGCCAGTATACAACATGACAAGGTCCCAGGGGAAGCCAAGTCCAGCTGTAGGCTTACCAACCTTGACTCTGTCCCTTTAAATGTCATTGTCACTAAATACTTCAATGAAAGGAGCTCTCATCAGACAAAAAGTAGTGAACTGTATTGGTAAATAATTTGCAGTGGCAAACAATATTTAAGCCCCCGATTTCAACCATAATTCTGCTCAGCATTATCATCTGCTTTGTAAATAGAAGTACTTATCCACACAGCTGAGCTTTCAGCTGTTGTTGATGAAAATGGGAAAATGTGGGGCAGAGGGAACGTGCCACTTCCCTTCCTTTCCGAAAGGCTGCGGTTTCCATCTCTTCCGATAAAACTGTGTGCGTTCCCATCGATCTGCGCCTTGCACTGCAGCAGCTGTGAGTGAGGCCAGCGCTGTAAAAATACCCCAGCGCTCCCAGCGCGTCCCCGGCTGGGGACTCCGCTCTGCGACCCAGCTAGAAACTTGAGCAGCGGCTGTGCAGAACGAGAGCGGTGCCCAGATCTCTGCCCTGCGCTCCGAGCCCGCCGCACAGAAACGCCTGCAACGTTTTGTGACACTCGAGGATGGCGTGGGGATATTTTCATTTCACAGCCTGGGCGNTCTTCTCTGAGCCAGATGGAGACGCATTTGGTTTCTCTTTTACCCATGTTACTTCTGCAAGGAGAATAAAATGAGCAGGAACAGCTATTGGCCGCAGCAACAGAAGAAAGCCCTGCTTTGCCAGAGGAAACCACATAAAAGCGTGCGTGTGTGTGTTTGGGGGGAGGGCGCAGCGAGGGATGATGCCTGGAGCTTCTTGCACTCGGAGCTGCGATTTGTGAGTGAAACATGATGAAATCACCCCCTGGACAAATCACACGAGCCTGTCAACCTCACCAGGTGGGATTACTTGTAGCTAATAGCCCGAACTCCCAGAGCAAACAGAGCTCTGCGCTCACTATAAAGCAAAAGGGACGGTACTGCACGGGCTTTTCAAGAATCCTCTAGTATGGCTAAGAAGGGCTGCTTCCACTTACACCAGGTAGGGGAGGAAAGGAGCATGTTTGCTTTTAGAGGAGGAGTAGCCCGTCTCTCCTGAATAAGGTCCTACAAAAAGGAGCGTTTCAGCTGCAGAAAGAGATGTTTTATTCATAACCCCCTTCTGGTTTGTGCTACTCTAAAACGGTGACTCTGTCAGCTGCTGCTCCAGTGATGGGAACTGCAGTGCTGGGGAGCCTGAATGTACAGGGACCATCTCTGCCTTTTAATCATAATGCTCTTAGCTTGAAAGTCCTGGGTTTTGCACAGTTTGATCACTTTGCTGTTTTGCTTTTGCAGGTTATATCCTTATTTGCTTTTGCCTTTGGAGTAAATGTCTGCATGGGATTTACAACAAATCGCTTTAGGAGATCTGAAGAATGGGATGAGGGCCCAGTCTCAGGTACAGTAATGGACATAAATTGTACATTGCAATACCTTATGTTATATGCGGCGGTTAGAAACCACTCCTACTCCGAAACAGTAGTTCGCTTGTTCCTTTTACCTCTAGGATATAGAGAAGAAGAAATAACTTGCTGAGCCTGAGTCAGTTGACCTTTGGGACTCACCTATAGGTCTCCTATTTACTTAAACTTTTGCTCTGTGTGCATGTGACTATGGAAAATCTAGCTTATTTTCGGATTAAGCACCGTCCGTCTCGCAGAGATCGGTCTCCTTAGCTGCTTCATCGCGCTTGCAATGTTGTGTGCACCATGCGGTTTCCCTCTAGAATTAAAAGAAATGCCCCGATCGGTTTAAGGGTACTGGTTTTATTTTGGTAGCTATTGAAGCGGTTTCTCTAATCTTGAGTAACGCTTTCAAGAACGCGCTGGTGAGAAAAGCTTCTGGCATTTCTGCGGCTCCTGAGGTCATGCTGGTTTGTGAACAGTAGACGGCAGACATCTGACGGCGGCGAGGGCCAAGCAGGTGTTCGCGTCCCGCGCCAGCAGATGTGCTGTCGGGGGGTCGGCTGTTTGCCTTTGGAGGAAAGCAAGAACATGCCACAGAAGGGACTGCTGTTCGTGTTCTGCTGCAGTATAAGGTTTTCTGAGCTCAGTCATAGTCTGAGTGGAAAAACATATAAAACGGCAAACTAGCCTTTTTTGTTAAAAAATAAAATACATGTAGGCTTGACTTGTGTCTCTATTTCTTCCTTTGGCAGGAGAAAGGGAACCTGTGGTCATTGACTTAGAGCTGGTTAATTTTACTGAAGTGAAAGGGATGCAATACCCATCTGTAATGATAGCCTGTGAATTTTCATTGTAAACTTGTTTATGGTGTCCTGAGTTTGTTGTGTTCCTGATAACTAACGTGTGTTCTCTCTCCCCTGTCTTTCACAAGAATTGGTGTCTAATCACAGCCACAATCAGGGCTGCTGATCACTGAGCAGAGACATTTTAGGTAACTGAAAAGATAGTGGTGGTTGCTTTTGGTATTTATATAACAGTAAAACAAATTTGCTTGTAAATCAAATTTATTTCTAATTTTATCTTCTAGTACGTAAACCGTAGAGCAGTTGGGTAGCGCGTGTAATAGTGACCTGAAGGATCTGCATTTCGTGTCTTCAGCACCTGGCTGTGGGTTGCTTTGCTTTCGCGGGTGGCTGTCCAGGCTTTAGGGCAGGGCTGCTTTGTACTGAAGTCCCAAAGGTCTGATGCTGCAGCTCATCAGCGCCAGCTCTGCTGAGCACACCAGCACCGTTCAACACCGCCAGGGCTGGGAACAGTAGCTGTGTGCTGTTTCCAGTAGCAGGAGGTTTAGCTCACCATCCCAGGAGAATAGTGAGAAATACAGGATATCTCCCAAAAAGGCAGGAGATGTGGGTTATTTTGGGGCAGTCTATTGAAAAGGTGCATATTGTTGGGATTGGACCAGAACCTGTCATTGATGTAGTCCAGTCTAGGGGGCAACAATGAGGACAAAATCCTCTTACTTTTGTCTCTTTGTGCATTTGGGCAGCCTGGTTACTTTTATTGCAGTAAAAAAAAAATTGGATGTGATAGCAAAGAATAAATTGTTATTGCTACATCAGACTGAAGGAAAAAGTAAACTGTTATGCTAGAGAGTTGCCTATTTTAATAAAATAAAAACACCATGATCAAAGAACCTATTTAGGCTCTTGTAGTTGCATGACTTTCAGTTGTACTTCATCAGAAGCCTAATGCTATGAAATATCCAGAATGAACGATTACTATAAATTCTTTTTGAACTCCATTCTACCTTGGCTTATTTATTTCCAGGTTTCTTGGTGTTTAGAATTAATTATTTTGTATTGACAAAACACTGTCTCCTTACTAACCATTGCTGTACATTACCAGTTTACTTCTCCAGGGATATGCCGTGATTGTAGGCAAACTTCAGAGTTTTCATCTAGTGTAGAGCTCCTCTACAAGTCAAAACCAGTGGTTTTTTTTTTTTTTTTTTCATAGTCCATTATACGTGCATGTCAAAGAAGTACCATAATGCCCAAAAAGTCCTCTTGGTCTCTTTTCATAGTGTATTGATAGATATATGTGCTTTTATACATTTGAGATGTTTAGTATTTGTACCCAACAAACAATTTTATTGGAATAAGTTTTTGACTTCTAGCTTCTAGAGCAAAGAGATTAGAGAACCAAGGCTGCTATTCTTCATAACTTTGCCTTTGTAAGTTATTTGCTGTATGAACCTTCTAGACTTCTTGGTAAGCACTTCCAAGGAAAATGGCTTTAGTGGTCTCTTGAAGCATATTCCTTAGTCATGATAGGATGATAGCTTCAGTCTTGGAAGGGAAACACTTAAGTTTTTCTATTCCTTGTCACTGCATTTTTAAGCATGTCACTAAAACCAGAGTTTCTTGTATTGGAAGAGTTAGGATGTTTTTGTTTTCTTTATGTGACTTTTCATTGAAATTTTATTAACTGCAATGACATTCTGCAAAAGTGAAATACAGATTCATAATTTGAATATTATGTAGCAAAACTGGTGTTCCAGGTGTTTCATAGAGGTATTTGGTTGATCCACATAGGTTACATATAGGATCCAAAATAGCATATTCTTATCAGGTAGCCTCCTTCCTATAATGACTGTGTGAACATGTCTATATTGTAGTCCTACGATTGAAATACTTACTACTGGAAACTAGTAATTACTAGTAATAACTAGTTATTACTGGAAGTAAATAGAGTTGATAGTTATTTTTTTAATGATGTAATTAGATTGAATCAGAGCAAGTAGTTTGATATGGCAATTTCCCAGGTGAATATAACACATTTACAATGGAAATGTAATAACCTGCATAGACTGAATCAAGAAGGCACTTGATTGCCTTATATAACTATATAACTTCTTTCCTAAGTTGCCCTATATAACTTCTTTCTCTAATATATGAAATAAGAGACGGTCCTTAGATGGTTGCTTTGAGCCTAGTGGGCCAGAAAAAAAAAATGCATGGAAAAGGATGTGAAAAGCTCTATGTGTTAAAAAAGGAGGGGAGGATCTTCATGTGGAGGTCCCTCTGCATGTTGCATGGAGGCAGGTCTGACTGCAGGACCTCTGGAGGGATGCAGAAATTTTGAATGGAATTTTGAAATTGTTTAAGTTTGTTCTGTACAAGGGCTTCTGTTAATTTGAAAATGCTCACCATGAATTGGGCTCCTGATGATATATTTTCAAACCATTCTGCATGCGCCAGTACCCATGCCATGGCATTGTGCACGACCTGAAAATCATGGTCTGGCTGCAAAGGCAAGGTCAATTGTGGCAAACAAAGGACTGACCTTAATGTATTCAGAGATCAGGGGAGTTAAACCACATCCTCTTCTGTGTTGCTATGTGGAAGGTGTCCTACATTGACTTAGGAGGCATGACTTAAATTTGCTAAGGAATTTGGTATAATTAGTCACATCACTAATAAAGAGATTGTCAGGAGATGTGGGAAAAAAAAAATCAGATGAGGCAGCTGGGCTAAACCATTCTTATGTGAAATGGAAACCCTACTTGCAGTCAGAGAAGATGGAGCTAGAGGGGAGCTTGACCAGTTATGTAGACGTTCTCTATACCCCAATACATGGACATTTATTTCTGAAGTGCTTCTGACAGATCTTGGTATAACCTGTTCTTCAAATCTCCAAGATCAGAGATTGCACAGCCTCTGTGGGCAATTTGTTCTAGTGGTTTCCTGATAAATGATATGTCCTTTACAACAGCTAGACATTCCTTGAGATACAGTTGGTGCTGTTACTTCTGTAATCTGCAATCAGGTTTACACCTTCTTTTTCCCAAGCACATGTTGATATGTGTTTCTTGACCTTCTGGAATGGTCTCCATCTCATTCCTTTGAAATGAAGAGGGCAATACTAGTGTAAGGAATATATAGTCTATGGTTGTATATAATACCTTTGAGTCCAAATTTGCAGCTTACTAGATCTGTGATTATCTGTTACCTAGCTTCCAAAGAGAAAGTAGCAGAAGGGGTTAAATAGCAAAAATATTCTTTAGTAACAGATTTTCAGGAGCATTTGGCACAAAGCAGCTGTCATTAAGAATAAGGAGCAAGACTTCATATCTCTGAAAATCTGAGTGTTAACATGCTTTGAAACAATTCTCATTTGATTAATTTCAAACATAGATTTGTGGCTTATTTATGTGACCAAAGAAAATACTGGTCTGTGTCTTGCCAGCACAGATAACCACCTTTAGCTCCTAGGAGCTCCAGATGGCCAAAATATTGATGGCTTTTTAAAAGTTTCCTTGCAGAGTATGTACCTACAGAGTGAAACTTCATATGAATATGATCATAGGATCATAGATTATCCCAAGTTGGAAGGGACCCATAAGGATCATCGAGTCCAACTCCTGGCACTACACAGGTCTGCCCAAAAATTCAGACCATATGACTAAGAGCACAGTCCAAACGCTTCTTAAACTATGATAGGTTTGGTGCCGTGACTACGTCCCTGGGGAGCCTGTTCCTGCAAATGATGTTACCTGCTTTGAACATTGCTGACCTGACTGAAAGTCACACTAAAGCAGAGAGACACAGTTGTCTACTGTTACCTTTTCCAGCAGTCATATGAACATGCTTTGCCACTCTCATATCCATGACTGCAGCCATTGTAGATTTGCTTTCCTCCCCTATTATCTTGCTGTAGGGTTGATTTTCTGCCCAGGTTGCTCCCTGAGGTGTTTTATGCTGGTGTCCAGCCAGTGCCACTCCAAGGGAAATGGTGGACCAGTAGCGCTGGGGATGGGAGCTGGTGGGACATAAGCTACATTACCTCCAAGCTTCCCCTCCATCTTCTTTACCAGCCGTTTTCACAATGTTGGGATAATGCCATCTTGTTTGGAAAGAGATTTTTCCTCAGTTTATGTAGAGACTAAACTTTCAGCTATGTAAAAGAGTAGGGAAAAAAAATACATGAAAGAAAGATCAGAGCAACAGTTTCCCAAAAGTGCCATTGCATCAGTTCTCTTAAAATCATACAGCTAATCGTGGTGAGGTTTGCCAAAACCAAGACGTGGTCTAAAAGAAAACAAACTCTAAGACAATTTCAAAGACTTAAAATTAATAGGTCTCTCAAAGAACAAATGACATTGTGAAATATTGCTTGGAACACCTCTGTTTTTAAAGAATAACATGAATTCATCTCAATTTATTTCATAAAATACCATTAACCCTAGAGAGTAGCACACAACTTTCCTGCTTTATATAAGCTGCTATATAGGGCTCTTTGATAGGAAAAATGTATAAGATGCTAAGTTTTGAGAAAATACCAGGGACGTACACATCAGCTCTGACAGTAAGGGCCCTTACTAATAGGTTATTGAAGTCTAATGCATTATTCATGGTTTCCAGACTGGCAGTCCTCCATTTAGTTGTACACATCAAATACATTGACTTCTTATATACTTCTGTATTTTGTTTAGATTTTATAATTTAAAGCTCTGCAGAAGCCCACCAAAAAGCCTTGCTTTACTTCTCCATTAATTTATAGAGCATCTTACACTTTTTGTTCATGCTTGATGTTGATTTGGCACCTTCCAGTAGAGCAAACCAAGTCCTGCTGACTGCACGTAGATTAATTGCAGTCCTTTACTATGTGAACTGTCCAGCCAGCCATGAAAATGTCACTTCGTTTCTGAAAACAAAGGCCTGCTTCTGGGGAATAGCTGCAGCTCCTGGAATTGGGCCTTGGAGACTTCAATACATTAATCTCTAATAATCTCTTGATTATTACAGGGGTAAAGCCAGGTCTATTTCTTTGCAGGACATTATCACAGCATGCTGCTTCCTCTTTTTTTTTTCCAAAAAGAGCTGCCTTTTTGGATTTTTTTTAATTTTAAATTTTTGACTTCTTCAAGCAACCCTTCTCCTCTCCCTGCTCCCTTCCCTTCCCTAAGCAGGAGGACAAGGTTCCACTCATCCAAGTGGCTCAGGGCTGAGCCACCCGTCCCACCGCTGCTGGCCTGACAGATGTTGCCCTGTTTCTTGTTCCACACAGTCCTGTCAGATTCCCCCTGGATCAGTACCTCTGGCTCCTGCAAAAACAGATGCTTTGAACTTCAAGAGGCAGAGCCTCCTGGCTGCCGCTGTGACAACCTGTGCAAGAGCTACAACAGCTGCTGCTTCGACTTTGATGAGCTGTGCTTAAAAACAGGTACGATGGGTCTCTTGCCCCGCACTGGCAGGTGCTGATGATGCCTTGCTTATGCGAGTGGTTGGGACTGGCCGCTATAATCCAGTGCTCCCTGTCGTGGCCTGTGTCTCCTCCTTACCTTGCCTTGCTGGCTAGGCTTGGCTTAGCCCAAAATGCGGCCCTTACAAGGAGCAGTAGGGACATGTACCTATTGCTCCTCACTGCTGGGCTTCTGCCATGGTTTCTAGGGCAGAAAAAGGCAGGGTACTATTTGTACAACCTGGAAAGGAGATCTTCTGATACTCATTTGCAAACAATAACCGGCATTCAGGCACCAGTTGTCCCCCCAGGTTACAATGAAGAGAGCCATGGTACAGACTGGAGGTTGGTCTCTCAGTGTCATCCATCCGTTTTTCTCCCAAGTGATAACTTAATATTTGAGCAATTCACACTCGCTTGTGGATCGTGCATTCCAGTTACTTGTGAAAGCACCTCTGAAGCTGGGAGCATTGAAGTGGCGCGGGTCCCTTCAGAGGTGACAGGCTGGGCTTGTTACCATTGCTCCAGACTCTGATTTCCAGATGTCAGGATGCATATAACACACTGGTAAAAATGTTTACCTTCAGCTCATTAGTCCCTGGGGAGTGGAATACAGCACTGTGTTCATTTTCCATTTTTCATGACTCATAGGCAAGGGAAACTTCAAAGAGGGCCATGAGTTATGTTTTACTTCTTAACATAGCGCATTTAAATTATTAGTTGTACCCATCTCCTTGAGTGTTTGCTTAGTGGTCAGAGTTGACACAGGTGCCTTCTACTTTTGCTGTTAAACCTCTCCTTGCTTTATCAAGGAATTACACTTACTAAGCAGCCAGAAGAGAAATCTAATGAATAAAAATATCATTACTCATGGATGGGCAATGTTTGAGAGTTTGAGAGAACTTCCTCATTTTTGTTTATAAGGGTATCATTTCAATAGCTTGGTACCAAAGAACTGTGAGCTAATCCAGTATTAAAAAAATGGCTTGGTTCCAGACCAAGAAGTTCCAAATTTTAAGCTGATGCTGTTTTGTCCCAGTGTAAATGACTGTAGAATGTGAGGCCCTGAAGACTTTCATCACATTGCAAGATGTTTGCTACCAAAGAACAGATTTTCAGTTCCTCAGTCCACAGAGTACAATATCCACTTACATGTATGGATAGCTGTATGGTCCTTAGAACTGTTGTGTAAATTTTCTTATAATCCCATAGGCATTTATTAAGACAACTATCACATGTACAATCTTTAAATATTACATATTTATAGAAAAAAGCCCCAGATTAAGTAGAAATTGGGAGTAAAAGAAATTGCTCCAGTGTTTTGTTTTGTTTGTTAAATTAATTAATTTATTTATTTACTGGGTGCATGTTGTCTAAAGTGATCTTTTAAGTTTCCTATTGGTTGGGCAAGGACATATGGGAAACCAAATGCTTACGTCCTCAGGCCATATTCTAAAGTGTAGCAATGTGCTGACCTGGAAAAAATGCCCTAATTTAGACATTTAGGCCCTTAGATCCTAACTTCATTTGCAAGATGAGAAGAGCTGGAGTGTTTTACAGCTGCTGTGCCATGCTTCTCCTTGAAGTCTTTCTAACTTTGCAGTTGGTGCTGAATCTCACCCCCATGGGTATATTTCTAATACCCATGAGGTGTTAGAAAGCTCCTTCTGTCTCTGTGAGGAACTGCTGGGACTATAACATCAATCTGTAGCCACGTAGTCTCTTTTCATCTTTCTCTTATTTCCCATTGATTGAACTGGGGACTTGAATAGTTGGGTGAAAAAGAATGAATTACTCAAGAAAAACCGGCATTCCTAGCTTGTGTTCCAGGCCCCTCCATTTATCTTTCAAGAGCTTTTCTTGTCTTTTCCTTTCCACATCTTTTCTGGCATTCAGGTTGTACAAAGCCTGGAGTACAGCACCTGAGGGTAGCAGAAGCACTCGTGTGTGGGTGGAGCAGCCCTCCTGCACCTGCAGGACACAAGGGTCCTTTTTGTTTCTGGTTGAGATGCTTACTACAGAGGTCTTGAAATCACTAAAATGGGGCTATAAATTTAATACTTTACTTGTTAAAGTTGGATGTAGTCATTATGGCTTAAGTGAGTGCTTTTTGTTTTGATTATAACCTCTCATTCTTGCTTACTTTGTGAATATTTTAGCTCGGGGCTGGGAATGTACAAAAGATCGCTGTGGAGAAACCAGGAATGATGACAATGCTTGTCACTGTTCTGAAGACTGCTTAAGTAGAGGAGATTGTTGTACTAATTACCAAGTCGTTTGCAAAGGTACGTGTTTGGTCATCCTGCCTCTTACCTTTCTGAATCTGATAGAAGGCAGCCCTCTGGGTAAAGAATTTTCTTCTAAAGGAGGAACCCTCTCCTTGTTTTTTTCTGATTTTCTGGGAGGAGGGAGGAAGAATGGGGTGTTACATTTGTGATTTTTTTGGACACAAGTGGAGGTGGATGCTTCTAATTTGTTGACAGTAGAAAGTGGTTGTCTTTGCCTGTAGAGATACTAATAGAGAAAGAAGAGGCACAGGTGGACAAAGAGTTTAAAAGAAAACACAGAAGTATTCGGGTGCTTTTGTCTGCATCACAGGATATCTGATGGTTTCAGAAGGAATCAAGCATTCCTAGATATGTTATCTCTGTTTCTAAAACCTCTCCCACCCATACTACAAAAGCTCCTGCTCAAACTACTTGGGCCAACATTTGTAGGCTTTGTTTCTTGTGGGATAGGGGTTGTGAGAATACAGTGTCTGTAATTTGCAGATGGGTGGCATGGGCTCCAGGTGACACGATGGGGATGACCATATCACCTAGACACATGATGTCTGCAATACGGCCTGCTCTGGCTGGTGGATCGATGGGCTGTGAAGGCTTAATTTTCACCCTCTACCCTGATGGTTTGGAGCATGTCCTGCCTTGCATAATGTGTCTCCCATTCTGAGCAGGTCTTCTAGTCCTTGGTAATTAGCCTTACAAGCTCTCACTTTTGTATCTCAGCTAGTTCTTTGTCTTTTCATGTGCTCACTTTAATGGTGGAGAGTTTAAAGTTTGATTTTTTTTTTTTTTTCTTCCACACCCTTTTGGCCAACTGCATAGGTTCAGAAACTAATAATAGTCCAGATCTATGCACTGAAAATGGGATTTTCTTCTTTACTTGAGTTTTACTGTTGGCAATCCAGGTGAAATATGCATCTTCCAGCAAGTCCCCGTAGATTACATTCTTCCCCTTCCCAATGAGACCCAAGGCTGAGACTGCTTAAATACTGGTATAGTTCTCAGTTTCTGCCCTTACAAGGGTCAAGACAGAGGAATTTACATGTCTCCTGCTTTAATGTACATAAGCTTTGTTTAATTGGTTAATAACAAATGATCTCAATGACCCTGGCATTCTGACAGGAATAAGCCTTATGTGAGAACAGTGTTTCCTCTTTATTCATGCTTATGCCTATCTGAGGATAGTGTTTTTTTTTTTTTTTTTTTCCCGTGGAAATCGTCCCTCCACCTCCTGTCATGGTCAATTGGAATTGCTGCAGGACACGTTTCCTGCAGATCTTTTCTATGGTGCTTTTTGTTTTGTTCTTTTAATTGAGCTGCAGTTCCCTTAATAGTGCCAGGTTCAGGAAGTGAGCCTCATTAGCTAATAATTTGTTTTTCAATTGACCTGTGAAAATGCAAGTCATGAGCCAGTCTATAGTCAGCATTCAGTAGTGAAAACCTTAAGAAAATAGTTGATTACATAAAGTAATTTTAACTAAGCTAGCTCTGAAAGAGTATTAATGCTTTTTTTAGCTGTGCCTGAATCTCACCTGATCCATGAGCTGATCAGCTCTCTAAAACAGCTGGAAACTATTTAGGGTTGTTTTTCTTCCCTAGAATGGGTTTTGTTTTGTGTCTTTAGCCAGCTGAAGCAGCTCATGGAGACATCAGAGCTGGTGGGAAGGAGGGTATGAATTCATAGCCTGAAGTGGCACTGCCCTTTTTGACAGATTGAAAATAATAATTAAAAAAAAAAAAACATGACCGCTGTGTTTAAAGTTTTTACCACTGTATACTTCAGGCAAAAGGATACTTTTAACTCCAGTCTTGAGAGCTGCTTCTAGCAGTGATAGTTTGGATATTCTTGTTGAATAGAATATAGCCAGATCATTTGTTCAGCTTTGTGGAAAAGACCTGCTTATTATTTGTGAGAAGTATGACAAGACAGTCCATTAACCTGAGATAGACTTTATTTTTTTGAAATTTCCTGTGAAACCTGTAGCTGTGTAGCAGATTTTTTTTTTTTAACTCTGATTTGACTTTTCTGGTAGGAGAAACCCACTGGGTGGATGATGACTGTGAAGAGATAAAAACTCCTGAATGTCCAGCAGGGTAAGTGCTTTGCACGCAGTACCAAAGCCAGGTGCAGGAAGGTCAGTGGTCCAGCACTCTGAACATCATGTTTCTGTACTGGTCCTGTAATGACTTTGCTGAATGATTATGAGTTGGTTGCTTTCGTGTGCTTCACCATTTGTACACTTGGGCGGATAATATTGCAACTCATTTGTCTTTGCGCTGCTGGATAGTAGTGGTGTATGATACGAGGGTTTGAACTCTTGTCCTTTGATCACCTGCTGATGGGTTTGCCTGTTTCATTTAGCTGTGTAGAGAAAGGTAACCAAACTCTCTTGAAGACCATGGAAATCTTTTCCTGATTTCACTAAAATTCAGGCTGAGCCACATATGAACACAGCTCAGGCCATTTGTTTAAATTGAATTTTGGATTATTAATACTATCTTCCTAAGTGAAGGGATTTCAAAATTGCAGTGGGATATAGCCTTGACTTAGAATAACAAGCACAAGATTAGCATTGAAAATGTAAAAACTTCTGAAACCAGTTGGCTCACTATTATGCTTAAAGGTAAGCACCTGCTTAGGTGCTATGTTGGGTTGCAGCTCAGTCTGTGCTATCAGGAGGATAGTTTGGAGGAGGTACGACCCCCTGCTTCTCCTGGTGACAGTGACGGCTTCTTAGCCCTGCAGCGGGTGACCAAACATTAAACACCCAGACACGTCCGTCTGGGACACATCTATGCCTGCTTGGGTTCTAATCTAAGTAGAAGTAATAAGCAAAGTATAATAAAATAGTATGAAATACCATCATCTTTAGTGTGTGAGAATGGGCTATACCTCAGAGAGCTCGCACAAAACGCCACATGGACTTTTGTTTGTAAAGAGAGAAGACCAGCTGTCATAAGACATGTGGTTTTTAACTACAGACTATGTGCTAGGGTGGGTACTCATGCGTACTATTTTTTTTTCCTTTTGTCCATCTCTTTCTGTAAACATTTGCCTTTTTGGGCTGTATGCTTTTGGCTGCTCAGGGAAGACGTTTTTATGTTGGAACTCAGCCCTTTAACTAACTGTGACCAAACTCTGGATGTTACTACGCATGAAGATTATCAATTTGTGTTGATCTGTTAAGTAAGCAAAATATTATAGACACATAGCACATGTAGTAACTATACTTTAAATTTTCTGGAGTCTCAGTGAGCAAGGGGAAATAAAAAATCATTTAGAAATGCTGACTTACATTCCTGCTGCTTCTGCTTTTTAGCTTTGTTCGTCCTCCTTTGATCATCTTCTCTGTTGATGGTTTCCGTGCATCATATATGAAGAAAGGGAACAAGGTCATGCCCAATATTGAAAAATTGAGTGAGTACATCTGTTTTCTTACAATAAACGAAGAATGATCTTTTGCAGTCCAGTTTTCACCGTGTATTGAGCAACAAAAGTCAGCATGGAGCTGGCGGGTAGAAGGGCTGTGCCAAACGCAGGGCTCTTCTGACTCAAAGGTCTAATAAAGATTAGTTTTTTTTTGTTTGTTTGTTTGTTTTGTTTTTTTCCATGAAAGCAAAATGGCAGAAGTCCCATTTGGTTTAGATGCTATCATCTGGTGGCTTGAAGCACCCTGGCTAAAGCAGCACACGACAATCAAAGAGTGGGGAGAGAGCTGCTTTGGGGAATGCAACTCAGAATCGGTGGTGTTAATTTGGTTTTGTCAGCAAAGAAATGAATCTTCCGTATGCGATATGTGTCATGCTCTCGTATAGGCTAGTTGGGAGGTGCCTGCAAAATTTTCCGCTTGAGTCACAAATGTTAGAGATGTGGTGTACAACTGAGCTTCTCAGTATAGTGTGGTAGTTTGTGTGTGTGCCCATACCCTTGAAAGATGTTTTCTGTGCGTGTGTGTGTGTTTGCTGGCCCTTGTATTTGTGTAGCCATCTGGGGAGCTGTGGCCAAAGCCTGTTGTGAAACTCCAGCTTTAGTATATTTGTCACTTAAAATTAGCCTGTGATTTCTCAAATTGTTTTACTTAACAGCAAGACACTTCCAATGACTATGGACACTGAAAGGAGGCTAGCTCAGAAAGGAAAACAGTCCATGGAAATCTAGATGGTTTTGTAGTGCTGGCTGCATTGTTTCGCTTGTTTATTGTGAAGCGCGAAGAGTGTGTGAGTGGATTTACCCCTGTCCCGCGGGAAGACTTGCCAATGTTAAGCAGACGAATGTTCATTTAAATTGGTTAAAATTTAACCAGTTTCTGCAGCGTTTTGAGTTAAAACAAATGACTCCCTGTATTTTTTTTCATCTCTCTGAGCTTCACTTGCTAATGTTTGCATTCCCTATTGATTTTTTTAGGATCTTGTGGAACACATTCTCCTTACATGAGGCCTGTCTACCCTACAAAAACCTTCCCCAACTTGTACACCCTTGCTACTGTAAGTCCCTGGGAAGGTTTTTTTGATGATAAAATGTTGCACTTCATTAGAAATGTGGGTTGTGGGAAGCAAGATTTTTTAAAATAAAACTGCTTTGCTGTCCATCCTTTTCTGCCTTCAGTTATGTTATGTATTTTTTTCAGTATTTTGAAGTTCTGAGATAAAGTTTTTCTCACTATTTGCACAGCGTTACAACTTTCCTGCACTTTCTTATGCCTGCTTTTGCAGTTATTTGTACTGCTGTGTAATTACAGGTCACGGTTTTTCTAGGGGAAAAAAAAAAAAAAAAACAACAACCCTGAAATCCTTCCCAGAATACAACCAGCAGTTGTTCCTTCATTGGAGTAGCTGAAGTCAGTGGGGCTGACTTAGCAGCCGCCTTACAATTTACAGCTGCTGAGTGTGTCTGGATGCTGTGTTGGCTCTGCAGTAAATGAGCCATCGCTTCTGTGCTCTGGTGGCACAGCTGGTGGCCAGGCTGTCCCCACCCTGGGTTGCACATGCTCCCGTATGACAGTGCTCCTGAAGCAGCAGCCACATTTTTTCCCCTTCTTTTTCTCCCTGCAGCCTCTGCACAAATGTTAACTCAGAAGAGAAAGAAGGGGATGGACAAATTAATAGCTGGGAGTGGGAGAGGGTGGAGAGAAAGGGAAAAGCACAGAAACCTCTTCAATCACCTTTACTGCTGGAGAAATTGTGATACAAAGCCTCTGGGTTTATATCACAATTTCAGTGTCTTGCTTTGGTTTCTTCTTAGAAATAACTCTTATCTCACAGAGGCACTGGTGAAGATAAAATATTATAAAATGGAAATGCGAAGTGTTACTCTTGCTACCAGAAAATGAATTACTGTTTCCAGAAAGGGAATTCATGAAGAGGAACCGAAAGTTCAAATCAATCTCCTTTTCATATTTTTTTTGCTTACTTTCAATGACCTCAAACTAACTTTTAACCAGTGTGAAAATACTTTGAAGTATCCAGTAACAGAAGTTTTTGTGCTTTTTTTTTTTTTTTTTAGCACAATTCAGTCATCTCCTGCTGTTTTCATTACTACAGCCAGTTTAAAATGTGCTTATCTTAAAACCTTTTCTGGTGTGCAGTTACAAAGACACCTATTTTAAAATAATTTAGCAGTATTTGCAGATAGCTATGGAGAACTGGATCTGTGTGCATTAGGGTTTTACTAATTAATCTACTTCTGCACAAAGGGACTCTATCCTGAATCACATGGAATCGTTGGCAATTCGATGTATGACCCAGTGTTTGATGCCAGCTTCAGTCTTCGAGGGCGAGAGAAATTCAATCACAGATGGTGGGGAGGTCAACCAGTAAGTTTCAGATTCCCTCCTCCTTCCTCCCTCCCCTCCCCCTGCGCTGTGGAACATAGCCAGTAATAATAATTAAAAAAATACATCTGTGAACAATTTGTACCTAATCTCCCCATGGCTGGCCCTGTGTCTATCAATTTAATGTAACATTTTGAGTTGGCTTTTGCTTTTCAGAATAATAAAGCCATTGATTATGGAAAGGTGCTTGTGTTGATAAGTATAAATTAGATGTGGCTAGGAAAAAACCCCACTTTAGGCAGCAGTTTAACACGAATTACTATATTTTCATCACCGTGGCATAATGTTTCCTTTTCATTATGGGTTTCTCAGGTTTTCATCCTAGTAATGTTCTTGTGGCACTTTTAGTATTAATGTTCTGTCAGAGTAGCATGACGCAACTTCATAATTATTATTTGTTAAGTCCACAAGTGATTGCTGTTACCTGACTCGCTGCAGAGGTCGTAGAAGTTTATGAATTAATTTCTGCCTTGAACACAGCGATGGTGGCTGAATGGGGCTCTCTCTCTTAGGTTAGTGTTGCAACTGGTTTTCTCCAGCGCTGAATCCTTATTTTGGGCAAGGAGATGGCCTCCTTCTAAGGATTCAAAGAAGGTCCCTTTGCTTCTGCAGGGCTTTCCCCTGTTAGTGCATGCTGTTGTGGCTTGCTAAAGCTAACTGCCATCAAAAATGGGTTTACATTAAACTAGTAAGTTTTACTTGCAAGCAGCCAAGGTGCATGCACATTTCACTGCACTGATTGCTTGGGTAACTATAGTTTAAAAACTTTGACCAGTTAACCCAGCTAAAGAGCGGGGTAATGGAGGTGGAAATTGGGAAGACCATAATCTGTCATTGCTGTTTGCTCAAGTGATCAGCATCATCCCCCAAATCTCTAAGACATTAATATCCCAGGAGACTAAAGGAAGTTACTCAGATGGTTTTAGGCTTAGCAAGCATGTGCGTGTTATTTGTCTGCATGCGGTTTTAGTCCACAACAAATGTGAGACAAGACAATTTAGAGCTGCAAGCAGATGTGTGACAGGCAGATGTCTGGTTGTAGCTTAGCCAGGATGAGGTATTTGTGCTCTTGTTAAATTTGTCAGCAGTGACAGAGCGTGGTCGCTCCCTCACCCAGCTATGTCCTGGGTTAGCTATTAGCATGGGTTGTGTGGAGAGGAGAGGATAAGGAGCACACCTAGCTGTTAATCTCCTAGATGTGAGCAAACAAGCAGGATCAAAACTAGGAGCAGTGAAAGGGGGACAGCGGGTAGCCTCTTCCTCCGTGCTAGCTACAGCCAGAGTCACACCTGATGGCAGACACACTGCACTTGCTGCAGTCAGTCAGTGAGCTTGCAGACAGTACTGTGGCTTGACAGCTGCTGTGCAACTTGTTAAGGAGCTGCAATTTAATTGTGCATTGCAAATTTAATTGTGCATCTTACCTTAGCCAAATTTGGGTAGGAATTATTGGGAAACTAACTTCTGGGGACTGTACAAATGTCTCTATCTTTAAACTGCAATATTTTTAAATTACAGTATGTCTATGTATATTGTATCACCTGCCATGTTGAGTGGGGGGTGTTGGGTAATTCCAATGCCCACTCGTAAGAAACACCTCTGCTGTTGCAGAGAATAACAATCACTCTGGACTGTAAACAAGGGTCATGAAAAATGTCAGCTGAGAAGAGTCTGAGGAAGTTACACAACTGCGGATGACCATACTCTTGGAAAAAAATTCTCAGAGGATGGGGGGAGTGTTGCATACACAAGTAACAATGATAAAATAAAACAGCTGATCCAAGGAAGTGTTAAAAAGAAAAAATACAGGAATCATGTAATGAGCTGGAAATGTCCTTAGAGAGTTGGAAACACATGCATAGAGGAAGGGCTATGATTCAATCCCCACGTACTTAATATGAGGAGAACCTGTAAGTTTGGCAAACCTGATAGAGTGGCTATAGTACCCGGGTAAGAATACAGGAGATCTCTTGCAGAAATGTTATGACATAAATGATCCCCTCTCTGCACATGGAGGAAATGCATGTTTTGCTTATCTTTACTAGCAAAATCAAAAAAGTGTGAAGATGAGATATTAAAATTCAGAGGGCAGAGATTTTGATGAGAAAAAAAAATTCTCATCTATATGTAGATTAGATACAGTCCCTTTCTAATTCTTCTTTATAATTTTGTCTAAATATCACATTGATAAAGACTGCCAAAAATAGCTGCATAGTCAAAGATAAGACAGTAGAATTAAGAGGGGGAGGAGGGAGGTCTGTCTGAATATAACAAAATTTTATTCAGCTAGTTCCTTTTAGGTCTTGGATCTCAAACTGGAGTACTCAACTTGAGAGAGGTGCTTGGTTTGCACAGAACAGGGAACTATTATCCAAAACTACCCATCTTCCCCAGGAAGGCAGAAAAAGTTTCTGGGCTCCCCAGCTTCATATTATAGCTAAAACTGCCTTGGAAAGAATGTCATTTAATGTTGATCATTCCTCAAATACTTTCTTGCTCCTGGAAACTGGCCTATTGTATATGGCTTTGTTAAAATGTGTGGTGTTTTTTTTTTTTTTTTTTTTTTTTTTTTTTTTTTTTTAT
>VXAA01005998.1:590121-653272 GCA_013399115.1 Anseranas semipalmata
TTTTTTAATTTAAATTACTTGTTCTTATAGTAAGTGTTTTGTTGGGAAGCAGCCAAATTAACATGTAACATCAGTGGGGTTTGGTAGTTGAATGTTTCCAAACAAGGAGTTATGAGAAATTAATTTTAAGAGCATAAGGAGAAGGAGGGAGAAGGTAGCTTTGGAAGTGGTTTGAGATCCTCTAACTGATGGTGAGACTTCCTGAAACCTATTTTTCTGACTTATGTAATAAATCAAGGTTTAATCTAAGCTTAAAAACCACCTTGTTTTTAAAACAAAAGTGTTTGACAGGAAACAGACGTATAACCACTCCTTGTTGTATTGCTACAGCATCTCACAGAAATAGTGAACATCAGGGCCCATGCTCTAAAAGGAGAAACAAACTTCACTGCTCATTTTTCATGACACTGAGACTCTGTTTTCATCCAAGTAACATCAATCACTGAAGTCAACTGTCTAAATTAAGCCCCCAGCTGCCTTTGGCTTCCATTTAGCAGTAGTTTTCCATGTCTTGATTTGATGTAGTGAGCTTAAGTTTACACTACAGGCAATACATTGCTTTTCTTAGTGATCTTTCATGATCTTTCAAAATAATCTTTTGGCCTCCCAAGATCAGAAGATGACAGGTATAAAACTGTAGTTTTATGAGGAGTGTAGTTCATGAGGACAGAGTCCCCTTGAGAAGTCTGCCCAGCTGGTATTTGAGTTTGCCTCCAAAGATGCCTCTCTTTTCAGAAATATCTTAATTATAGTAACAGTATGGAGGGTGGTTTAGGGCACCTTGTATGAAACTTTACTTTCACTATTAACATTTTAAAGAGAAAATAACCCTCAGAAAGGGCCCACCTTGAAGTGCTGAGAAGACCCTTAAAAAGGGATGTGATGTTCCTAGATGACTGACAGCATGTCATGAACCTGTCTTTGGTCTGTAAGGTATGCCTGTAGACAGTAGGCAATCGCTGCTACATATTTTAACAAGATATTCATGATTTTATCTAAATTTCACATTCTATACGAATCCTTGGTGTAAAACCATTTTGCTCTCTTCTTCACTGGAATTCTTTTGGTTTTGACTAATGATTACTGAAGGACCTTCTTATTTTCATTTTCTTGCCTAGTCAACCTGAGCATTGGCAGGACAGTTATACTTGAGGAGCCCAGGCTCTGCAGAAATCTGTCATCTGCCTTTTTTCTTTTTAGCTTTTTGTAGTAGAGAAATGAAGTCAAGATTATCTATACAGCTGGCCTATCAATACTAAGACTCATAGAATGGTTTGGGGTGGAAGGGACCTTGTCCTGAGCATATTTTACAATCACTTCATTGATTGTTGGGAGAAGGAGAAGGAGGCTTGTCTATAATTGTCTTTTAACAAGTATTTCTTTCTGTCTAGCTTAAGCCATGTACAATCCACAGGCCTCTTTGATTCTGTCTAATTATTTGATAGGCCTCTTGAACCAAAATATTTTGTTTGGGCAGGAGGCAATGCTTAGTTGTCAAGACTGAGTTCGTTTGTGTCCTATTTAAGAGTAAGGCATGTGGAATTTGTGACTCCGCCTTTTCCCTTTTTGGCAGGCAAAGTGCAAATGGTACAGAAGTTAACATTTGGCACCACCGTGCCAAATTAGTTCTGCATGCCTGTACCAATCTTGTACGTGTTTGTTTGGGAAACACTGTGATGACCCCCTCCCTACCTCTGCCTAGACACGGAAGGGATTTCCCATTCCTGAATTGCCTTCTCTCAGCCACAGTGGGTATCTGTGCTACCTCTGCTCCCGACATGAATTTCCTTCCCTGGCCGGCGAGCGTGTTTGCACAACTCTTCCCGAGGGCCAGACCTCAGAGCTGTCTCTTCCATCAGCCCTGACCTGAGGTGTGCCGCTGCCGGTTCTTTCATGACGCAACAAGTACTGGGCAGCCTTTGCAAAGTTATGGGCACTTATTTATTCATGGAAGCTTAAAAGTAGGGAGATGCTGCACTTTCTGTGCAGGTTTTCAAAGGCAGCTTCAGCAACAGCTATGCTGAATAACTTTGTTTTGTAGTATCTGTGTGAACGTGTCTAGCGATCAAAAGAAGGGAGGACCTGGGACTTGCATGTTGCATATGGCACAGTCACCTCAAATGTTGCTTAGCCTCTTTATTTTTTTCCATAAATAAAGGAGAAGAATTGTAGTCTTTCAACAAGGAGGATATAAAATTTATAGTAATTTAACTTACTGGAGATGTTTGGTATACATCTAGATAATCATGTATATTGTGTTTTGGGACATTTACCAGTGTACTAGAGTTGAATCTATGCTTTCATAATTTAACAGGTCTTTCTGCACTGGAAAAGTTAGATATCCTCTAATTCCTTGACACAATATGAAGACATTGGTTAATTTTTTTTTTTTTTTGTATTTATTGCCCTCTTCTTTGCTTGAACAATTTAATTCAGAAATATGGTCTTTGTATAGCTTGCAATACTATGAAGTCATATCCCATATGAAAACCAGGGGTGCACGTCAGACATAGTTAAACTGCTGACTATAAAATTCTAACATATTAACAGTTAAAACCAATGTATTTACATATGGCAAATAAATTACATAAGTGCACAAATGGTACTGACCTTGCAATGCCTAACACAGCAAACTTTATGATAAGTGACCTGAACAGATGTGACCAGCCACAGAGCATATGTAACACATTGCATTTACATGCTCAGTACTGGAACGTCTAGGATTAATTAACTTTCAGACTGTGGCTCTAACCAACAGAGAGAAAATGAAACAATAACCCATATTCCATTCTTAATTTTGATTGTTCTGGGTGGACAAGGTTGAGAGGTCATCAGCTAATTTTTTCTTTTCTATCCTGCATTGATTGACGGTATAGACTCATGTTAGCCTGGGAGAAGCATGATTTGCACTTTGACTTGAAAATCAATGAATTTAATGACACTGAGAGATGTTCATTGGTGATGAGGTTCATTGGTAACAGTTTACTGTGGTTTTCTGCTGGAGTTAATATTCTATAGCTGAGAGTAGGAAGTAAACTTGTGTTTTCCCATCAGCTACTCCAGCTGACAATCTGTTGCCTAATTTTAGCTAACTGGTAAAGGGACTGGCTACCAAAGGCATTTCTGGTGGGCAGGTAGAGACTGCTATCACTATATTCACCAGCGATAACTGTCACAGCTCTAAAACATGCTAGAAGTTGCATTGTAACCTTGGGTTGAACGAGGCTCTGCCTGGCAAAGTCATGATGGAGTCAATTCAGACTCATTTCTTGGATGTTGCGGTCAGATATGGGCCATTTGACTTGTTAGTCTTTGACTCTAACAGATCACTGTTGTAGCTGTTGAGCTTATTTCAAGTGCAGCAGACTCATTTCCTCATCCAAATAGTTAATTCCAATGTAAATTGCTGCATTCCCGAGGTTAAATATTTGGGAGCAGGGAGGGTGCAGTTTTTCCCTGTCTGAAGCTTGTTTGGGTGCCTTTGGAAGGGCCAGTGCTGCTCTGCCCTTACTGCTCACCTAGGAGTACACAACTAGGGGTGATCTCTGCTTAGATCACCTGGGAGAGATTGTCAGACCCTGCAGCCTGATATGGGAGAAGCTCTTTAAGGACTGTGGCAAAGCTTATATTACCACTTTTTTCTGCCCTTTTGAAAGCTGGTTTAAAACATAGCAGTATTTACTCTGCGGGCTAGTCTCTTCTTCTATCCTGAACCTGGGTAAGAGTTAAGAGAAGATTTTGTTTCTCTTTACTTCTTTGGTAAGAGCTTTGCAGAAACTTCCTAGAATCAGAGAGTCTTGCAAGAGTCCCTTGGTAAAGCCCTGTGTGTCTTTGGCCCCTGTGTGCAGGTGGGCAGTGGCTGGTTGCGTGCTTTACTCCCTGGTCAGGATGGTGTTTGTGCTGTTTTCATGTGGCACACATGAAGCATGCTGTACGCTGGACTGGAATAAAAAATAGCTACCAACTTCTCGCAGGCAAGCAGGGTATCTTGGCAATTTACATAGGGCCTAATTATTCATCTGTCAAGATGACTACTGTTTTACTCACTTGGCCAGAGAAAGGGTGTCTTTTGGCACATGTTTAAAATCACCGCATAAAAGAGACAGAGTCATGGTTGAGTTTAGCAGTGTTAACAGTCAGGAGCAGCACAAGACAGCTTCAGCTGCTGACGGTGGGACCTGGCTGGTCTCATTTAGTCAACAAGAGGCAGATGGGACCACCTGGACCTGTGCAATCCAAAGCACTAGAAAGCCAAACTAGAGTTAACAGATGGTAAAATCCAAATGCAGAATTCCCTGGACTTAGTTTGTTGGTACCTTCCCAAAGATGTCTGCAAAATTATTTAAACTTTGCAGGAACACAAACACTTTCAAAGAAAAACAAATCTGCTGCAGCTCTGGAGGGACAATGGTTTTCCAAGTACAGCAAGACCAAAGAGCATAACAGCAGTGGAGCTGACACTCATACTAAATTTATATTTGACCTCTCTTCTCTGCCATGGCAGGGTTCTGCTTTAGGAATAAATCTACAGTGCAATGGAAAATGTATTTGCTTTAAATGTTGGCTCTTTTTCACGTGGGAAGCCCAAGAACCACTAATGAATATGGAGTAGCTTCTGTCTTAGATACAGAGTCTGGGCTGGGGTTACATACCCTTTGCTGACGTAGGTGACACAAACAGGCTTGTGGATGTGTCCTTGCATTACAGTCACGCCTCTGACTACAGGATATGGCCTCCAGCTTGAAGGCACCCTTGCTGTTCTCTCCTCACGTTCACCTGTGTTTTTATGTCCCATCCTGTTGATGCTAGTCTGTCAGCATTTGAAAACAATCTCCCTGTTGTTCAACAATTCGAAACCAAATTCTAATATAAATTCAAACCCATGGTCATTCTGCTCTGGTTCTTGCTGCATTTATTTAGTAAACAACCCTTTCTGTAGAGTTACCATAGAGGTTTTCTTCCCTGAAAAAGAGGATACATTACCAAAAAGTTAAAATGTAATGAAAACAAATGTTCTTTTATAGCTGTGATTTTAAATTAACTGGATTGAGTCCGGTAAGATTTGGAGAGTAAAAGATGCAGAGATAAGTTAAGAGGTGTGTCCAGGGCACTGGAAAGGAAAAGATGATCAATTTTTCCATAATTATGAGCATAACAATATCCAGATTTAGTTGTCATTAACTATAGCCTCAGTGCAGAAATGATCTTTCATGAGACTGTGCCAAATTTATTTCAATTAAGACTAATGCATGAATAATTCAGGCATGACATTTGAATAATGCATGCCCAGATGACAGTTTATAAGTGCCTGTTTGAGCAAGGTAGAGTGTCCTTGAATGTATTTTTGAAGAGTTGATTTAAAGTAAACCAAAGATTTTGCAATTATCAAGGAAAGGAACTATGTTTTAGCTTAAATGGTCATGAAATGAATAAATTGCAGTACGCATAAATAACATCATGGGAAAGCAATTTTCTAGTTGTATGCATAATGTTGGCCTTTAAGTCATTGCCACTTTTGAAATGGGTTTTAAAATAATTTGGGTAGTTCCTTGCAAAAGAAATTCAGTCCTGTCAGGCTACAGATTAATTATGGACCTTTCTGATATTTGGTCATTTTCATTCCCCTGTCTTGTACAGGTATACATAGAATAGAATAGAATATATAGAATAAATAATAAAAAAAAAAAAAAGAGAGAGGGAAAGGGCAATGAGGATAACCAGAGTACGGTGGCTTTCATTAAAGAAAGATCAAACAAGTGGAGGCTACTGTTGCTTGAAAAGGAATAAATAGAGGGTAATATAGATGAGGTTTAGAAAATGATGAATGCTTTATAGAAGTGGGAAGAGAAAGAATTAATAACCTGCTTTTACAGTATGGGAACAGTACCATACCCCAGTGAAATTGGCAGTTTTAAACCAAACAAAAGAGAAATACACTCATGCAGTGTGTGACTACACTGTAGAACTTGCTGCTACAAACTATCTTATAGCCAGAAAAATAGATGATTAAAAAAAAAAAAAGGATTTGGAAAACTCATGGAGATTGCTTCTGTCATTTCCACGTTGGGTGAGCTCACAAAGTTCTTAAACTTCTATGGAGGAAGGTGTCCCTCCACACTTTCTTTACACCTGTGCTCCCGTTTTTGCATACTCATTGTCAACACATTTTCTATTGATGGCTACTGATGGTAAAATATGGGGAAAGAGGGATCTTTATGTAGACCCCGATGGGTATTGAGCTGTGTTCTTTCCTAACAGTATCCTCCAAAACTTGAACAGTAAAGGGCTCAGGTGAGATATGTCTGCTTTTTTAAAATTAAATGGGGTGGGGTGCTTGAGAAATTTCTGGCTATGCATCTTAATGCTTTCCATTAAAAGTAACACAGAGATTTAGGGGTGAAACTGGCTACAGTGCAGCAGCTGTTACAGAATCTGCATATGTTTGTCACTCCATGTGTTTAAATTAGGGATGGAGGCTGAAGCCTGTAATTTTTATTTCTAGGCTCAGGGTAGAAGAATGTGCCTTGAAAACATTTTGTGATTTCAGAGAGTCATTAAAGATCTGAACATACTCTAATCCTCTTATATTTTCCTCATTAGATTTGGATTACTGCAGCCAAGCAAGGGGTGAAAGCTGGCACGTTCTTCTGGTCTGTGTAAGTGCACTCTGTTTTCTGGAGAGTTGTAACTAATAAATCAGAATTAATTCAATGCAAATATTTATTAATTGTTTTCCTTGCTCTAAGCATTTGGTAGCTGCCCAGTCACAAAGTGTACCTGTAAGCCTCCCTTGTTTCATTTGTGCAATGTTTCTGATAACTAAAGCTAATGCTACAGTTTGCTACTTTATACAATGATTTTTAGCAGTTGTTTGAATATAAGTGTAACTGTCAAAAATTACTTCATTTGACCGTGTGTTGTTTTGCCTTTTAGTATTGCTGGCAAAGTCTTTGACTTCTGAGTATTTGTGGAAGACTCTTATTGTCCTCATGTCATTTGACATCAACAGCCTAATTGACTCACTCATTTTACAATCCAGCATGGCCTTTGACTAAGATACCCAGTTCCCATTTCTTAAGAGACAGCCTTGAGGATCTTTGCTGTTTATTCTGTTGTTTAATGGTTCTGAATTATTTTCCCTTGTCCCAACTAAGACATAGCTTCCTAACTAAAAATGACTATTTTTTTAAATCAGTTCTGAGGAATTCAGGTGGATCAATCTCTCTATTTCATTTTAGCGGCAGGATTGCAGGTGTGAAGAAAATGGGCAAACTGTCAAGATTAAAAGTACTGATGGGGTTTGCCTATTTTTTTTTTTTTAATCCATTAGGAGTAATGCTCTTTGCTGCTCTAAATATCATATAGCATATGGATGCAATAATAAAATCTACCATGTACAATGCTGATGATAGGTTTAGGCTTGCAAGACAGTTACCTGACAGAACTTCAGTCTGTTGCTCTACAAAATGCAGAAATTCACACAATTCCTAAGCACTACAAATACAGAGTCACCATAAACACGCAGGCTGATGCATGCTTAAGGATATGAAATGTTACGGAAGGTAACCAAGGCTATGTCATGTGTATGTCAACAGTAAAAGAGTGATTCAGCAAATTTATGTTTGAATGAAATATATCGTCCTTAAAACTATATTATTTAATTCAGGGCATGGAATGTTTTGGGGGAAAATTTTCAGATAAACTTTTTTTAGGAAAACAGTAGTGTTTAAAAACTTCTTAATCTCAAATGAATTAATTGAAATAACGGAAATTTTTCAAATTGTGGAACTAATGAGTTTTAAAACTGGGCAATACCTACCATTGTTATTCTGCTGTATGATGTGACCCAGTTTGCAAATTTTAGCATTATTTCTAATTTTTATAGTTGATTCCTGTCTTAGGATTCTGCAATTGATCTAAAGGAATCTGGACAAACAGATGCTATCGTATTATAATAATTGCATGGTCACTGATGTGCAGAGCTTTCTTAAGATGAGATATTTTGACATGTAACAGCTGTTTATAAGTTTAGTCATTCTCATAGCATGAATTTGGCGTTAGCAGCCAAATGAAAAGTCTCAGGATACAAACAGTGAAATGGGATGAATCTGTTCTGCAGGGTGAGAAGTTGTAAAAGTTGTGTGAGTCACTGTGCTGATTGCCTGATGTTTCAGATGGCTCTGGTTTGATTTGCACCAACTTAATCCTGTTTGGTTACTATTAAGTTAATGGGAACTTTTCCAGTGTCTTCGAGACTAGCACTTAGACTTGCACTGATGTGAGCAATTTCATGGTTTTTATTCATGCCAGCTATCCAATGGCAGCACCATTGGGCATAAAAGCAGTTCATCTGGGTTAAAGCTACCAGAATGGTCTTTATTCACTGCTATTTGAAATGGTTAGATTTTCTGCCTTGAGTTCTGACTTCAGTTATGAACTTCTAATCATCTTTCTTTTGGAGTATGTGGATATCAGGAGATTTGAAGTGATTGTTTGCAAAATAAGAGTCAGTACCAAAGAAGAAGAAAGAAGACACAGCATACTACAAGGAAATGACTTTATTATGATTGATTCTAATCATGTTAGAACCAGTCCTTAGCAAGGCTGTTTTGATGTTTTTTTTTTGTATTCTATGATAACAAGGCATGTTTTTGTGTTTTGTGATCTAGTGTCATCCCCCATGAGCGTAGAATATTAACAATACTGCAGTGGCTGACCCTTCCAGATAATGAAAGGTAATTCAACCTATTGTTGGATAACTGCTAGCTTGTCCTCCTCTAAAAGTAGATGGAAGAGCAAGGGGAAATTTAATTTTGTTACACTATCATTGAGTTAAGGACTTTTTTTTGCTTGTTTGTTTGGTTTTGTTGTTGTTGTTTTGATCCCAGCTTTTAACCATCAGCATTTTGATTCTGCTCAATAAACGTATGGTATGAATTTCTTTGCTATCTCAAAGCATTTAGTTACATGGATTAACTTGGATTATTCTTATCCTACTGAGTCTAATATGGTTTAACAACCGTATAGGCAATGGCAGTTGCAGAACTGGACCCTGAAGACAGGGAAAATTTTAAGATGTTAATTATGGCTATATTTTCATACACAAGTTTGCACACACTGCTGGCTGCAAAGCTCAGGCGAGCTGCTGTTGTGATCCCTCTTACAAGACTAAGAAAGTGTGTGTCCCCAGTTGGTACCGCCGGTACCTCCCAGCATGTGTTCTGGGATTTAATAAAGTCGTAGAACAAGTAATTGCTTAATCATACCATGGAAACATATGACTGAGAAACAGTTCTTTTTCCATAAAGCCAACTCTCATTGCAAGGTTGGCTTGATTTGGCTTGACCTTACAGGCCTGGAGCTTTTTGTTGTTGAAGGAAAGCTTCCTGAACAAGGCCTTTCTTTCTTTCAGGCCTTATGTTTATGCTTTCTACTCTGAGCAACCAGATGCTGCTGGCCACAGATATGGTCCTTTCAACTCAGAGGTTAGTACAGATTTTCTTCCGTAGAAAAAGCACATGTCTTAAACACATTTTTGGAATAATTGCCACCGTGCAGGAGTAATATTTTTAGCAACTTTTTTTTCCACCCATTTCTGGAGTATGTGTCCCTTCTGCCAGAGAAAGCAAAGTTATTGTTTAAGGACTTATCCTGTGAGATTCAGTTCTAAGAAGAACTGAAGAACTGAGAACAGCCCATGCCTTTCAGTAGTCTGTTCCTCTGTGTGATATGAAAATACAAATGGAAAGATCTCTTTGGCAAAGATGAGAGTATAATTGGGTGCAACGGCAGAATTTAACATTCCTCATACAATTTATCCTTCTTAAAAGTAATAAAACTATAATACAGAAAATATTGAGGAAAAACTCAGAAAAGAGAGGTTTCTTTAAAGCTAATAGCTTGCATTAGCCAAAACAGTAATTCCAGTCTGTTATGAGCTGTAAAAAGCTGCTATTTCCAGTTTCATATAGACCCTAGAGGGGTTCAGAAAGTTGTGCCAATACTGTTCCCTCGGGGCTGGACTGTTGAGTTTGGAAAAAGTTTTGAAGCACCGTAAGGTATTTTAATGAAAAATGATGTGCAAAACACTACAGTAGTTTAACCCCTTGTTTGGTCTTTGGGTAGCTGACTAGGACTAACAAGTACTGCTTCCCTGCCAACATGGTCCAAGAACTTAAAGACTATGTGGTTGTCTGGGATTTGTGGGGAGGGGAAGTAAGTTCTGTGCCCAAATATCTTACTGCTTCAGGTGGCTGGGGGCTGACCATCTGGCAAAGCTCCCCTAGTCTCAGTGAAAACATATGCCTGTAGGTCACAGTCACAAGACTTCAGGAGTTTTCATACTTTTTAAAGGGTAAACTAATGTTAGCAAACCTTTGAAAACTGAGGGGCGTATCAGATACCTAACCCGTGGAAAGTAATGCTAATCTCCCTGAGCAGCCAGGTACCCAGCAATTTCTTACCTGTTTGCTGTACATCTGATAGCTTCATCTACTGGAGAAGAGAGCAAAGAGAAGCAGCAGTAATCCTTTTTAATATGCTTGAATTATGTGGGCCGTTTAAACAAGTTTACAATGATTATGGATTTGCTGTGGGTAGCATCCCTGCTGGGGCAATTTTGAGCCATGGACCCAGAGCAGTGGGTGTGAGGAAATATTCCAAACCAGTATTGAAACACTGTACTGGACAGTAAGAAGAAATCCCTTTTTTCTGGATATCTGGTGGTTAAAATCTGCCAACGCTCCTGCTAAATTGACAGGCATCAATATGTTTTTGTGTTGTCACTTCTCTCAGAACAGGAGAGATGTCTGACTGGGTCAAGCAAGAGGTAATGAGAGCTGTCTGGTTTGGATGCAGTTCCAGGATACATTACTTGATGCTTTTATAGTTCCTCTTTTTGAAGTATTACAAGTATGTGTGGCTTATGACTGACAACTGTAATTTTATTTATCTGTAGACAACCACTTCTGAACAGAGTTGTGGGGCTCTTTCCATGGACTTAAAGGAGAATATGAAGAAGATGACATTGAATTTGTTCTTTAAATTCTAGCCTTTAACAAACCAGTTTAGCACTTGATGCTGAGTAATCTAGTTTCACCTTGATTATAAGTGTCTAAAAAGTGAAGTGTAATCCTATCATCATAGGAAAAAATGTTATAAAAGCAAAAGTCCCCAAAGGCTCTTACTGTTTGGAGGTTCTTCTGGGTCATTATCTGAAGGCTGACCTCTAATTCAAGGCACAGCTTAGGTTCTTAAGTGTGAATTCATAGCTTATAAAAGTTTTACAAATAAATTGATTTATGCCATTTGTGTTAAACACAATAAGAGCATGAAATTGATTTTTAGCAAATTGAGAACAGATGATTTAGATGAACACATATGGGCTTGCAGTTCAAGCAGTGGCCGTAACTTTGTGAATGGAAATGAATGCAACTGTGTAAATATACAGATGCTTATATTTTTGAAGGGCCTGGTTTCAGGATAGAGATGCTCTGAAGTATTTTATATTGTTTCTCTTGACGCTTTGTTTTCAACATAATTTTTAGGAGCTATGAAATTTACATAAATCAGCTAGGAAGGAGTCCTCAAAGGAACCCTGTTCAGCTGCTTCCTAGATACTAAGAGTATGACCTCTCTATGAAATCATTTTTTTTCTCTTGTATACAGCTGGCAGCAGTTAGACTGTTGGAGTAGTCCTGATTACTTCATTTTTCTTCATGCAAAGGCAGATCAGCCAAACAATAATGTTTGAAAACAAGCTCATAACAATTATCTGCTATTTTTAAGGTTTTTTACTTCTTGTTTTGAAGAGTGAACGTTTCATGCTGAGCTTTTCTTGCTGCATTTAGTAGCTTGAGGAATAGTTTCACACCTTGGAATCCTCCAAATCATCCTACAAATGTCCATTAGAGTAAAGTGGGTGTTTACTAGAGCTTCTTATACCAAATAATGTTCTAAATGTATTCTAAATGTATAATCTTAAAGGTCTAATGGCATCCATGGCTGATAATCTTCAGCTTCCAGACTCCAGCTGATGGCACTTAAAGCTTCACAGAACGTGCACAACAGCCTATGTACAGAGTTAAAAGCTAGGATTAAAGGGAATTAGATGCACTTAAGCTTTATTGGCAAATTGCCAGTCTTGTTGATACAAATGGAATACAGATTATGGCCAGTGTCCGCTATGCTACCTTTGCATGTCCTCTAACATTATGAATTTCAGTGTAAATGGAATTGGTTGTCTAGTTAGGGTTTTTTTTTTTTTTTGTGTGGGACATGAATGAACTTCTTAAGAAGTGTAATAGTGGGTTCCACTGCATTTCCAGGAGTAGTTATGGGAGTTATCAAATATATGCTTGCTCTTGATTTACTTCTGCAATTTTTTTTTCTTTCCCTCTGTGCTTCTGCAGTTGAACTGTTAGGCTGGTCCGTCCGGGTCAAGAAGCAGAGCTTTGGCTGGCTAGTTACCCTTGTGATGTTACAGTTCCCTTCTGTAAGTGGGGAGGGATTCATTTCCCTCCTCCGTAACTCTGTTCTGACTCTTTTCAAGCAAGACTAAGATTTGGCTGGTTAATAAGAACTTGGCTTTTTTTTTTTTTCCTCCTAGCTAACTTTTGTTTTGGAAAATAAAACATTCTAGAAATATACTACCGTAAGAGCTCTAAAATACGTCGAAATCTGGCGTTGCTAAGCCGTTCCTGCTGCTCCTCTAACATGCTGTCTTGAGACGGTCATTTTCAGTGTTCAGACCTGGGTTTCCTGCGCTCGCGTGTTTCTGGCATTATGAAGCTCTGTCTGAGACGATTCAGAGAGAGTAAAACAAGAATCCTTCCTTTTCCTGCCGCTCCTCTCATCAGGACTGCACAAAGCTTGAAGCGTTTTAAAAACAGAAAACTCTGGTGCTGCTTTATTAAAATGCCTTTCTGGAGAGAGACGAATGAGACTGGACTAGAATCTCCTTTCCAGCTGCTTGCCTTGGAAGCAATGAAACAGCATGGCAGATGGTAACATCCCCTTCCTTCCCCTCCCTGTTTACATTGCTCTGTAACTGAACAACTGTGAGAAGCTGCCTAAACACATAGAAGTAAAATATCATCATAAATCACCGACTCATCTCAAGCCCACTCAGCGTGCTCCGTTATACGCAGCATACCGTAGTAAATATCTCCTGGTAGGCATCATCTGTCACTGCTTCGTGTGCAATCCTGAGCAGTGCCAAGAGCCTGTGACTCATGTAAAGTCAGTGAGAATGGTACAGTTTAAAGTTACGAGCAAGTTGATGAATGGGATCATACTTTTTTCCAGTTATGTATTAGAAGGTTTTTCCCCTTCTGCAAGTCTATGCAGGTATTTGTGCATTTATGAACAGCAATTGCCCGCATGAGATATTGTACTGAAAGTGCTAGGAAAATTAAATTCTCAAGTTGCCCACAAAGTTGCTAATAAGGCAGGTAGCAGTGCAGCTTTCAGATGCTCTGCCACTAATAAATATGCCCTGCCTAGCTGATTTGAAGGATGCAAGCTCCATGCTAACTGAGTCTCATCTTTGTAGCTTTGTCCCGCAGATCTGCAGTCCCCAAATACTGGCTAGTGGGGCTCTGGTGATTTCAGTGGGGTGCATGGCCTGGCACACAATGGTGGCACCTGCTAATGCTACTGATGAGGTTACCTAGTGTCACCGATTCAGCCAAAAAGTGTGCATGGAAAACCTTGCAGAAAGCCATTTGGTCTGAACAGGCACTAGTATTCATACCTGAACCATCAACCAAGGGAGATGTTGCACGTCCACCTGCCCTCTGCCCCAGACAATCATTCAATTCTATGCAATGAATTTTACTTAAATTGAAATTAAATTTACTTAAATTTTGATATTATTAATGGATTAACATTTGATCAATTAAAAAAAAAAATACCCCTAACTATATATTTTCAAGACCAGAAGCCCTACCTATTTTCTGAAACACCAATTTCATTTGCTTTTATGCTGTCTGCTCTTGTTACTGCTGTTCTGCTTTCAGTACAATTTGGTAGATTCCTCCTTAAAGAGAGACAGATACTAAATTGTCCAAATGCCTGAATTTTTGAAAAGGCCTCTATTTATGCTTCAGGATTAGCTTGCAGAGGTAGCTTTACTATCTGAAGTGAGTCTAGACAGGCTTTTTTTCTGAGTTCAGACATCTCTCCCTGCCAGTACAGGAGAGTAGTTATGGCTCCCCTCTTACTCCGCCTAAGAGACCTAAGAGAAAGCTTCCTCCTAAGAGGAGACAGGAAAGACCAGTTGCAGCTCCAAAGAAAAGAAGAAGAAAAGTACATAGAGTGGATCAATATG
This sequence comes from Anseranas semipalmata, assembly GCA_013399115.1. NCBI lineage: Eukaryota > Metazoa > Chordata > Aves > Anseriformes > Anseranatidae > Anseranas > Anseranas semipalmata. The sequence continues at coordinate 604,451 of VXAA01005998.1, forward strand.
CTGCGGAAACTCGTCGGAAGAAAGTAAGTTTACATGTGTTCCAAAATTCTGTGATGGAAGTGCCACTTTTTAGGCACTTGTGTAGCTTTACTTTTTTCAACTTGAGAATTCACTCCATGTTTGAGTTTGGGACTTTGCAGACAAAACTTCTATAAATGTACTGAAGGATGCAAAGGAAAACAGCCAAAGCAGACCAAGTCTTCTGGGAGCTATGTTTTTCTCGTTTCAAACTGTTTGCTTGAGGGAAAGTCATCTTAAAACCTCTACAAATCCAGCCATCAGCTGGAGGCAATGTCAGATAAATGCCTGGGAAGACACTACCAGTGTTGCCAGCCCTTGTGAGCTATTACAAATTCTGCAATGCGTGCTAGCCTCCATAACTCCCCAACTCCTGGGAGCCTGGTGATTATTTGACATTCTGTCTAGTCATCCTGGTTGTGGAGACATCCTGAAAATGTGACTCATAAAATCTAAAAGGGAAAGAACTTGTAAAAGTTGTTTCGGGAATAATTATTTTAAAGGCAGTTTGTGACTTTGGAGGGCAAGGGATTCTTGATTACATGATTTCTGAGTGCCAGATTTGCAATAGAAGTGGTGTATAAGCCTGTTTTCACAAGGCAAAGGTCAAATGGGAATTGCTTTATTAGGAACAAGATGCAAGTGGAGGAAAAAAGGTATTATTCAGTATACTGTCTTTCTCCACCTGGCACTAAGTAACCCACTGTGGGGTTATAGACCACATCAGTATTTCTTTCATTTCAGAATTTTAACTAAATAATTCAAAAACTTAACCTAAATATTCCTCCTTTAGGCTTCAAACAAAAGCCTTGGCACACTCCACTGTATCCAGAAAACCTATAGACGCTCTTCTCAATAGCCTTTGGGGGGGGGTTAACTTGTTGTATGATTGAACTTAAAATAGTTATTTTGAGACAGATTCTGGAAGTGTGAAGGGGCAGACAGGGACACACAAAGCTTTGAGAACACTTAACACAGATTTACCTGAGAGAATTTATAACTGCTGTGGATGATATTGCTATTACTCATTAATTTACTTTTCCAAGTTGTAGCCCTCTGGCATAAAACATCATAGATAACCTGTAACATTCTTACTGATGTGAGAACATGTACAGCTCCCCTCCCTCCCTCCCTGTCTTCCTTTTCTCTAAATGAAAAGTTCATACAAACTTTTTATCCCTAAAGAACTCTTCCCGATAAGTTCACTTTGAATTTATTACTATTATTTCAGAAAAAAGCATCCTAGTATTACATGGTATTTCCCATTGTATCTGCAAGTTAATCTTCTAGTGCTGTTTGGGAGTGATGGAATATAGTAAAGACAGGATCCTACCAATTAAAAAAAGAAAAGAAATTCTTTCTTCCTCCTAATTAAGCTTCTTCAAAAGGAAAACTCAGGAGAGAATCCAGTTGTGGTCTGTATGCCTCAGATCCCATACCCAATGCTTTCACAATAATACAAACTCTTTATTCTAGTACCATCTTAGATATTTATATATCTTGAAAGATAAAATGCTTTTGTACAGCTTTCCAAAGTCCTGATATCAACATATTGGGTGAAGAAAGGTATATGTAAGAGTTTTATTTGCTCACCGATAACTCTCTGGAAGTTGCCTCTGGGAAAAAACATGAGCTGTAAGAACAGCACATCAATACAAAAAATCCTTGCCTGAATATGCCACCTACCGCCAGCCTTAGGTTGCAAAGATCAGTTGAGGAACAATTTGAGTGTAGTATAGGATAATAAAAGATAACTGAATTTAAAAATTGAAGAGAGAGGGAGTTGCAATGGGACAAAGAAATACTGGTGAGGGCCATTCTCTGAGCTGCTTTGAAGACAGTCAAGGTAGTAAAAATGGCAGATTGGGAAGAGTTTTTTGTGTTTTTCTGTGCAAGTCTTGTTTCTTTTAAGAACAGAATTTTTCATTTATATTGAGTTTCTTACAGTTTCAGAAATGTCTCTGCTGACTAACAGATGAAATTGGGAAAGAGGGTAGCTAAACAAAATTACAGTCAATCATGAATCCTTGAAATCTTTGGAAGCCTGCTAACAAAAGTAAACATTAACGGGAAATCCACCTGGATTTCCAGTTTCCCTAAATTAGCTTTGGATTCTGAGTAAAAGTTGTATTTCCTTATATGATTGATGTTGTACAAATAGAGTTCTATAAAAATGGAGTTCCCAGTCATTGAAGAAATTCTCCTTACTCGCGAGTGAGAAAATGCTGAGACAATTTTCCTGTAGCTGTTTTTTTCCTTTTATTTTTCCCCATAAACTCAAAATGATTCATCATTCTAACAAAACTAACTACTTAGACTTTCCTGAATTAAAATATTTCAAAATCTCATGCCTTGGTTGAACCTCCTACATGTTTTATAGAAGCTGTTCCTCCTGTTTCCCATCATGATTCTGTCTCCCATGAACTGCTTCGCTATGTATTTGTAGTGCCATGTGGGAGATGATATTTCCTGTCTCATCTTATATACTGTCAGACTCATTTAACATCAATCCCTTAATGATTCAGGCAGGGGGAGAATTTCTGAACCATCTCTTTCTGGGTTATACTAATATGGTGTTTATTTTTTCTTCTCTGAAAATTCTGCCAAAATCTATTTTTTTTTCTGATCCAAAATTTGTTAGCATTTTGTTTTTCACTGGGAGAATATTTTGTTCTGGATACTTGGACCAGAAAATCAAACAAACAAGTGTGGAGGAAGTCAGTATACAGTGACAAGAAATGTTTTCTTCTCAAAACCAGAACAAAATCTGAGTCCGCTGCCTAAAATCTTATGTTAAAACATTTCCCTTCTCTGTGCTGTCTGGTAAAAATGTTTCATTTTCTTATAGCTAAAACCTCAATCCTGCGAGTGTGTCTTGGTGTTTTCTGTTTTGTTTTTCTGATGAAAAAGAAGCTTAAATGAAGAAATCACAGTACTGTATCTCTGTCTTCTGGGGCCTGCTGACAATTTTGCCAAAACTGTCATTTGAGATTTTGGAAACTGTTGACTTTGAAGCTGAAGAATGCTCCCTCTGAGCCCCATGTGCTACTCAAGTGACTTGCATGTCGTCATCTTAGTATCAGATGTCTTTTGAAGTGAATTTCATTAAGTAACTTGGGATATGAATCCCAAGTCCAAAACTTCATTTCATGTTCATGTTTTGACTAAACCATTCACATAAAATAGCCATTTACAAGGAGTTGTTTATCTAGAAGAAACAAACTGAACACCAGTCTCACATACATTTTTTCTAATATCTAGAAAAATGATTTTGTATCGTTTTACCAAATGTTCATATGTCCATGGGAGGCCTAGAATCAGCCATAAAGATCTTCTGCTGTCTTGTGACAGCATCTCAGCAACACTTTCTCATGATGCATTCATGGTATGGATGGAAATGGTACAGCAATTGTAGGTGTAACAGCTCAGCCAAGGCTTTGCCTCTTGACCTGGATGATGTCCTGTCAAAGTTTTGCCAAAGGACCTTCACGTGTAATAGAAGGGGGAACATTGTAATGACAATTAACGTTTTTTTTTCCTTTCTGCATATTTGTACAGATGATGGTAAATCCCCTGAGAGAGATTGACAAGATAGTAGGACAATTAATGGATGGACTGAAACAGTTGAAACTACATCGATGTGTCAATGTCATTTTTGTTGGTGATCACGGTAAAATAAGTTAAAAATATTCCTTACCAGTATATAAATGCTTGAGCAATATAGCTGAACATATAATAGGTGGTTTAAATGAAAGTTCCATCTAAGATATTTCTGTGCTGTTTTTTTTCTAGTAGTTTAAATACCAAAACACAGCCAGGCAGTGTAGCCTGGCAACTCCACTCTCCTGTTAGTTGTCATTGGAGGACACTTCTCTTTCATATCTGGGATTTGATTATTTATATCTACATTTAGAGTTTTTCAGAACTTGGCATTTTTAGTATCACATCCAGCACAGCTTTCCATAGTATGCCTAGAATAATCTTTTTGGAATTTTTCACAGAAGAAAACACTTTTGTAGCATTGTTCCTTTTTTTGTGAGGAGAGGAGTAGAACTTCAGAGCAAGACATTTCTGTGGCAATTAGTGGGACAAATTATCCTACTAGGAGAAAGACTGAAATATCTGTAAGGGGCTGTGTCCAGCGTGGATGGAAAATGCCATCAAAATAATGGAGGAAGGAGGAAAAACTGTCAAAAGATATTTCAAGGTCAGATGGAGAGTCACCAAAAAGCAGATACATAATTGGTAGGTCTCATTCTTTTGGAAATCAGAAGCTTTGTAATGAGAAAAAATAATAAATACTAGCAAAGACAAAAAGAAAGTTTTATTAAGGAAAAATGTGACAAAGTTTGAGATAAACCTTCTTTTGCATAACACTTTAGCAATGCTACCAAAGGTCACAAATTAATCGTACTTTGTAAGGAGTAGTGTTCTGTTTAGGTCTTTGTTTATGAAAGTCTCACAAGAACAGCTAAATTAGCAATAAAATGGAATATGCCTCCTTTCTGGCTGCGGGGAGAGAAGGATAAGGGACAGGAAGAATTTCCAGGGGAGGTAGTTTTGTGTGAGAACTGACTGTGGCTGGCAACACATTCCTCCCCACCACAAACAACTGTAGGAGAGAATTGTTTATCTCCGTCTGCGTTAGAACAGACCACCAACAGACAATACCTTTTGTGTGCGACTTCTCTTAAAATCCTTTGTTTAAAAAAAATCAACAACCCCAAAGTAGTACACTAAACCAGAAACAGACTTTGATTTTTCCATGAGCTTAGTTTGGAGATGTGTCAGTGCACACATGGTATATGTGGTGCCTGTAACTACAGTGTTGAGACTGGTATTTCTCTTGTGTAAGCAAGTGCTAAAAGCACCCCTAGTTTGGCTCCTACCAGTGTCTGATGTTGGAATTAGATGACTGGAAAGAACAAGAATAAGATTTGTCGCCCAAAAGAAAAGAATACACAGTCTGTTTGGGGTTTCTTTCTGTGCTGTTTTGGAAAATAGGTTTATTTTCAAGCTGGATTAAATTTGCATTTTCCTTCTGCAGGGATGGAAGACACCACTTGTGAAAGAACTGAATTTTTAAGCAACTATCTGACCAACGTGGAAGATATCATTTTGCTGCCTGGATCTTTAGGGCGAATTCGCCCCAGGTCTAGCAATAACCTAAAGTGTAAGTTAATTTAATTGTACTTTTTATATCCTGATAACTAGTCTCCATCCCTTCCTTGGGATGTTGTTTTCTGAAGGATGTAAGTTTGCAGTGTGTTGGCAGGACACTCAAAGGGAAGCCTACTGAAGACCAGCTGCATCCCCTGTCTGTAGTTCACAGACCCCAGAGCTGTGTCAAGTGAATGGCTGAAATGTTCTGGGTTAGAAATCACCTATTTTGGTAAGGAGAAGTGGGCATTTGAAGCCAGTTTCAGACAGCAGCCTATATGGCATTAAAAGTTTATTTATGCACTTCTCCCCTCTGTCAATAAAAATGGGACTTGAGGGTGTTCAGTACCACACGGATTGGATATAAGAAAAGTGTCTGATACCTTGTCTGAGCTAATGGAAAAAAGTGAATCATTAATTTTGAATTCAGCAGCTTCTTCATGCTTTTGGCATAGATGAGGAACAGAGCAGGTTGCTAAATAGCAATAGACTGGGGATGTTGAAGGATATAAGGGAACTGTAGAGCGAGCATTCAGATCAAATGCTCAAAAAAAAAGATCAATGATCAAAGGCAATGGTAAAATTGGCTTTTTTTTCTTTTTTTGGTGCCATGCTGTTAGGTACTCACCCTGACTTTGTGTTTGAGATTAGCTGATCTTCAATGAGAGCTCTCAGGACTCAGACAGGAGTGAAGCTCAACTCTGTGATTTAAGGCAATACTGACCCAGCTGCCCACCTATTACTCTTCTGAGGACCACAGCCTCCAGGGCAGTGGTGCCAGGACAGGGTTTGTGCCAGCACCATGACCACTCTGGTTCAGTGTACTGGGGCAATCATGGCTTTGCCAGCAGTTTAAATTACCAGTCAAACAGTGAAACTCATAAACTAAACATAATTGCCTATGTTACTGCAAAGTATGCTACAAGGATGATCTCTTTTAGTAGAGAGGAAGATCAGATAGCCAGGACAGCCAACTGACCCCTCATAGCAATTCAGATATACCTAGGCTGAGGACAGATTTCATGAACAATTGGTCTTTGAAGGTTAAAGATTTCTAGAGTGGTAGCAGAAATCGTAAGAATGTGGTAAACCTTTTAGATACTGGTTTATTTATTTTGCTAGAAACTAATTTATCTGCGTATTTATGCTCTAGAAGTAAGGGATGAGTATGTAAAGATCTCTTGAAAATAGTGTGTACATTGATATAACTTACTAGACTAGCATAAAGTTTCGATTTCTGCTCTTCAGTCTACTAAAAACTTGTATTTCAGTTCCTCCAGGAAGATTTTTTTGAAGGTCTTTCAATCCTTGAATTCCCAAATTGCTGGGCAAAATTAGCTTTCTTTGGAGGATGAATGGCAATACCTTCCAAAAAGCTCAGCTGGTCTGAGTGACCTCCAAGTGATACTTCTGGTTTTCCTGCAACACCATTTTCCTCTTTTGGCCTCTGTCCACAGCTTCCTAGCTGAATATTTGCAATCACTTATAAATCAACTGTTTGAACATAGAACAGAGAAGCATATTTCTTGACTTTAGATCTGGGATTTACCCCTGTTAAATGGGAGATCACCAGCTTTTTTATTCCTCTTCCATTGTCCTGTTTCATAATACTATATCAAGACCTGCAGACACACCTCTGCAATGGATAAGCCTGTAGTTTGTGCTTTAGGATTCAGTGGAGTTCATTTCAAACTCAGCAACATCATGCCTTCAGCCCAAACTATGATAGTTAAGCAAGAGTTTCTCTTACTGAGGTTTTCTCTTTGCCTGTTTTTTTTCTCACGACTGAAAAATTAAGTTGTTGTCACTGGAAGAAGACAGAGTTAATCTTGGCTAGTTTGGAGCTTTCTGCATTTTGTATGTCCCTTTAATAGTCCAAAGATCCTGTATATTTTACTGTGGCTTTCACTTACTCTGTAGTAGCCTATGAGCTATGTGAAATGCTAAGAGATGAAAACCACAACATATATATCTTATTGTTTTTAAGGAAGCATGTTGTTGCATTTAAATGTGCTTTCAAAATCTTTCAGGGAAAGTCTTTGAGGATGACTTTGTATTTTAAAGGAAAGTAGTCATAAGACTTGGAATGATGTTTTCAGAAAATAGAATAAATGTTCAGCTAAGGCCCAAATCATAAAGCAGTGAGCAACATTACCTGAGCAACCAACATACCATTAAGTAAAGGATAACAGGCTAAACTTTGTTCATATTTAAGATATCCTATCCTATGTATACAGTGTACATTTTTAGTAAAGATCAGCCAACCTTTAGGAGGAACGTTTCTGTAAAAATATGTTCTTACCTTGTGATTTCTTCTGCAAATTGCTTATTTTATATCTTTTTCTTTTTTTCTTTTTTTTTTTTTTTGCTTAACAGATGACCCTAAAGTGATTGTTGCCAACCTTACAGTAAGTATTTAGCACTGCTCACTTCATATCTTAATTTAGGCATTATTCAGCCTTCCCTACTCACTCGTTAGGCAGGAAAACCAACCATTAACATGAATAAAGAGTTTTAAATGGTGCCCTTCATGAGTACAGATTAATGTTTGTCATAAATTCCACTGTTTGCTGCTGTAGTCGCTTTTATAACCTTTTTGGGCGGTGCAGAGCCAGAATCTCCCTGACCGTCTTGACTCCCTGAATTGAGTCTATTTATTTGTTCCTTCAGAAATGGAAAGTAATCTTTTAGGGTAAATATTTTACTAGCACTTTGAAGATGCTGAAGAAGTTCATTTGATAGCCTTCAACCATAACCCTACTCTTAATGGAAAAAAGTGTTTAAAATAAAAGCTGATTTAAAAAAAAAGTCAAATTTACTAACCAGGCTGCTTTAAATATTTCTGCAGACAAGATGTATTTTCAGCATTCAGCTTTCCTCTGAAATTTAATCTTTGGTCCAGTTAGAATAAAATTCTTCATCTGTGAGCTAAGTAAGCATGACGTTCTGCATGATGCTTTCAAAAAGACTCATGAGAATGAAATCTTCCAAAATCTTTGAATGACCCCCTGTGCCCTGGTCTTACATAAATATTGCACAGAAAGGGCTGGACCATGTACTCTAGATGTACACATTGTTTTCAAGACATCATCAATAATGTGCTTAACGGCTTGATTTCTGTAGTTCAAGGTTTCGTGTGCCTCTGAGCTAACTGACAGCAGTGTTGTCTGTAACCATTTCTTCTTCAGTGCAGAAAGCCAGACCAGCACTTTAAGCCATACTTGAAACATCACCTTCCTAAACGCTTGCACTATGCTTACAACCGACGAATTGAGGATGTCCATTTACTGGTGGATCGCAAGTGGCATGTGGCAAGGTAGACTTTTTGCTTTCAGTCTGATTTTCAGCCTTTTTTTCTGAGGATATGAGACACCTCGGACTGTCCTGTCTGTCAGCATCCTGCTCCTGCCACCTGGGAACAAGAGGAGTTTTGAACTCCTGGTGAGGTTCACTCACATTAGGTGTAGGGTCCCAGAACACAAAATTGTTTTAAAGTTTGGGAAAATCTGTAGTTTGATAAAAGAGAGAAACCCAGGTTAGTTTCCCCAGATAACTGTGTTTTTTGACGAATTAGCTCATATATAGGAGCTGGTAAGCTTTTTTTATAAGCTGCAAGCTTATTAAAACCAGGAAGCGGGGAATACGGGAGGAAGGGGAAGGCATTATGTGACCAGGGTAGGTCAGGGAACAAGGGGTTGAGTGGATAGACTAGGTAAATGGAAAGAAAATGGAGACATTGGCAGACTGGGTGAAAGCCTGAGAACATGTGGAAGGGTATTACAGGATTGCCACTGAAATGCCTGCAGCGTATTGTGTTGCAAAACAAATCCACAGCAAACTAGGATGCTTTAGCTTGGGGCAAACCCTATTTTGGCTTGGTCTTTGGGATACGCCTCTGAATTTTCAGTTGTAAAAATTGCCCAAGCTTTAATATTCTTAGTTAAAAACTGTTTTGAGGAAAAACAAGTTGGCACTTATATGTATGGCGTGAATAGAAAAGGAAATGCCGTTGTTTACAAATTGCACACCCCTTTCTGTGTTAATGTATATTCTTTTTCTTGCTTTGATATTTTGACACGTGTATTACAGTATAAGAACGGCTGGGCCTTAATGCATGTAGCTGACTCAGTGGTTCTTGGAAGATGACACAGATGTTGGCTTATGGTATTCTGTTATGAGCTTTAAATTATGGTAGTTTTCTTTGCCTGTATAGCTGCCAGGCAAACACACAGTGTGTTGTAAGTGCCTTTTGACATCTGTGCTTATCTTCCTGTGAATTATGCAAGGATCACTCTGCTGAAACAGTGAATGAGAAACCCCAATTGCTTTCTTGCATAACTCCACTAGCTAGTTGGCCGTTTGCCTCGTACAGTTTTTGTGGCTAGGGTTCATGTACGTTTCAAAGAAGTAGACTGTTTTAGGCCTATAAACATTTTTAGCTTTAAGAATTTTACTGGAACTGATAGGATGGAAGTGGAGGGCCCAAGTTGATTTGCATTTATTATTTTCTTATTAATCATCTCAGACTTATTCTTTTGTGTATTTATTCATTATATGTTCTGAAATCTTGTTCACCAATAATCCATTTGTTAATGTAACTGTAATACGTTGTATATTCATAGCCCGGAAAACGGTTGTTATTGACCCGATTGCTGTAACTTTAGTAATTTGCAAGGCCAAAATCAAACTTAAAGCATCATTTTAATACAGATGAAAAAATTAACTTGTAGGATAATCCAGTCCACTGCATGGATTGCCTACACATGGCCCTCATAAAACTGAATGCAAAAAAGTATTCAGGAACAAGCTGATAATTATAATTCCAATGCTACAATACTTATTTTTCCATGTATTTTGTAAAATATTGCTCAACAACAAGCTTTATTACCGTTCCTATGATATAGCACTTATTTTCCTATATATTTTTACTCGTTAGAATCTTTCCCTTCTTTTCCCTCCAGCTTTGTGTATTGGGTGGAAGGTGAAAGGCCATAGTGTTGTATGACATTTGCAGCATTGTCATGTCTCAAAAGTGCTCTGTTGACTTTTTGCAAATTGAGGGAGGACAATCTGAAATCCTCCTGGTCTGTAGGAGGTGCTGTGATATGAAAAAGTTTTGCAGAAATAATAACCTTACCATCTATTTACTTATCAATGAATAAGACCTGGCTCTTAGGTTTGTACCCCAGTATAGTGGGAGCGGAGGGAGAATCCATGGGGTTGTCAGATGAGCCTGCAGTCCCAATTACTGCAATGCCCGAAAGAAGAGCAATGCACTGCCTTGAAATCTTATCCCTCCTATCCCCAAAGTACATTGTCTGGTCAGCCACCATACCTCCACCTTTGAGAAAATTGCTAATACTTTTTCAATTTAGGAAAGCTGTGGATGTTTACAAGAAACCAACAGGAAAATGTTTCTTCCATGGAGACCATGGCTATGACAATAAGATAAACAGCATGCAGGTATGAGCCATGCAATAACCTTTATGGGAGGGTCATTAAGGCAGAAGAAATCTGAGTTCTCTAAAATGTAAATATTCACTGAAAAAAAAACCTACCTTTTAATGTTTTTCTTTTGTATTCTTCTGTCTCTCTCTCTCTTTTTGTTTTTTTAAGACTGTCTTTATTGGTTACGGACCTACATTCAAATACAAGACCAAAGTACCTCCTTTTGAAAACATTGAACTTTACAATGTCATGTGTGGTAAGCTACCTGCCTGAGGAATTGTAAGAGAAACATGCTGCTTTACCTAGCAGGGCTTATTTAGGCACCGTGAGCTTATGCCTTTACTCCCTCCCAAAGTCCCTTCCCCAGTCCTACCATCCCAAAGACTTGTCTTTTGGCCAGGAGGGCTGAAGGCGTTTCCCAGGGGCCTCAGTTTGCTCTGCTCTAGCTGCTGGCCGATGAAGGATATTAACATAGTTTTGCTGCGCGCAGCTTGGCAGAGATTGAATATGCACCACTGCAGTGTGTGGCATCCACACTTCATTAGTCTAGGAAGGAGGCTTCTGCATCTGCATGTCTCACAGAGCGGCTCAGGGGCATCACTTAGCTTTGTATGGAATCTCCTGGTATGATTGTTTCCTAAACTCTTATTGTAGCCGTGAAGTAGAATCTGATGATGTACACAGGTATTGCATATCATCTTTTCTTTAATAATGATTTTCCAAGGGAATAAAACTTTCTAGCTGAAGGTATAATTCATTTATTTAATTTTTTTTCAAACACAAAATACCAAAAAGGTAATTATCCCTTATCTATAAAGCAGGTGACTAATAACACCACGTTCCAGGTGGTTGGTGTAAGGTCACCACATTGACTGTAGGTTTATATTGGAAACTGCAGGAGTATTTATAATAAAATTGTTTTCCAGTGTCTTCATGCAAATTAACCTTCTTGTCATAAAGGCTACACTACTATTCAGGCAGAATTTGCAATTTTATGATTTGGACAAAAGATTAGCATTTTTGTTACATTAAAAGCATTCTTTAGCATGTCATGGAAGTAAACAGTATTGCAAATAAATGTCTTAGCTAAGTAGAGATACTGCTGAATACATATGTTTGCAATCTAACCGTCATTAATTTGCTGTGGGTATTTTCATAGATCTGCTTGGATTAAAGCCTGCTCCCAATAATGGCACCCACGGAAGTTTAAATCACCTGCTGAGAGCCAATGTTTATAAACCAACTGTGCCAGATGAAGTTGCTAAACCACTCCCATCCTGTAGCTCTACCTTCTGCATCAGATTTTGATATAGGATGTACATGTGATGATAAGGTAGGTGTTTAGGATCTGCTGATACTCCCACTATTAGCCGTAGTTGCCTAGTAAAGTTTATAGCTGTTATCATTATTTCAAGAGTGTTTGATCTACAAAAATTCCCCAGATCCTTCCCGTGAAATCTTCTGTACCCTTTGGGAACAATCATTGCTTCTTGGCAAACAGGAAACAAAAAATTTGTCTTTGTTTTATAGTGCTAGTTTTGTTTTGCTAGATGCCTAGTAAAACAAGATGTCAGAATGCTCCAGTGATCCTAATCTTGTTCCTTTTTTTCTATTCTTGAGAAGAACAAGTTGGATGAACTCAATAAACGCTTTCATGTCAAAGGAACAGAAGGTAAGAGACTGGTGCCTCAGTTAATAAATGCTATTTTTGTTTTCTTTTGCAAGTTAGTTTGCATCACTGATACCAGACAAACTCTTGTTTTGTTTTAGTTAATGTGTAGTAAACCAACTTTTAAAATAACTGTCAAAAGAGCACACAGACATACATGAGATACATAGGCAAGATTAAGTGCTGCTTACATGAAGAAGCACATGCTATCTTTTGCTGAAACCAGAACTAAAGAATCCCTCAAAGTGAGATGAGTTTTAGTCCTTTTCCATCGCTGTTAGGAGGTTTAATCTCTGCTGTGGAAGCAGAGAAATGAGGAAAGGAAGAGGGAGCATGAGGCAGTGCTCCATTCAACCACAAGTAATAGATAGGGTAAAAAACATAGACTAAATCTGCACACTGTGGTTTACCAGTATTGATCAGGCTTAGGTTTCACCAGGTCATTGGTGCAGCTGCTTTGACAATCCCTGACTGGCTCTGTAATGCTTGGTTTTTAGGGTGCGGGTTATCCACTGAACTTATGGCAAACAAGCGCACAAATGCTCTGCTGGTTGAGGGATGCTCAGTGCAATTTTGTCCCTCACCAGTGTTCAAGTCAACGTTTCTCCTGGGAGAAAGCATCCCTTGCTCTCCTGGACGCTAGTTTCTGTGCCCTTGACGCTGTATGCCAGCATTGACGTTCATGCAGCTGTGCTCTCAGCTGTCAGGGCTGTGATCCAGGTTAAAATGTAGCCATAACAATTTATATTTCTCTTGTCCAACTGAGCAAATTCTGAAACTTTGAGTTTAGACTTGAGTTTAGAGTCGAGTTTAGACTTGAGTTTAGAGTCAAGTTTAGACTTGAGATACTTCAAATCAGATTGCTCAGATGACTAAGGATATTTTTAAAAAGAATTTCCTAACAAAGCTACTTATTCAGTTTTATTTCTGTGAACAGGCAATGCAGCCTATCCTTTAGCTTCTACAGGTGAAATTATTCCTTTTCTGTGAGTAAATTGCCTTTTTACAGCTTTCATCTTGTTAAACTGATTTTTCCAATTAGTGATGAGCCACTCCCTGCTGTAGCTATTTCTGGCATCAGAAAAAAAAAATGCTGTTGTACTCCTAGATATCTCAACATCTTTATTTTACTTTAGGTTCAGATGTTTGTTCACTTCAGTAGTATAAAAACGGTACTTTTGTTTTGTTTTTTAAAACTAAGCATATAAATCAATTTCAGTTGCTTGTTCGTAAGTTATCTGTTAAGTGGAATTAGGTTCCCTTTACATAAACAACAAACAGTTCTATTTCCTGCAAGTTATTTTGTTATATTTTATGACAGGCTGTAGCACATGTTCATGGCTCTTCCCATGTTTAGTTGGTAATTCCCTTCTCTCGCATTGGAACCAAGCATATTTAGCTGTTGTTATTCACACACAACAGGAAAAGATTCCTTCAGCTTCTCTTGAATAGAGGAAGTTTATCGTCTTTGTCCTTAGAGAAGGCTTTTCCTACTTCTCTTTTTTGTGTCCTAAGAAAATATCCTCTATTTGGACTCAAACACTAATAAAACATGCCTTTTTCTTTCAGGTTAAATGCCTATCTATGAACAGTGTTTAGGCTGCTTACCTCGTTTCTGTGTTTTGATTTCCAAAAGCAAGCCAAACCTGTTTGCCAAATGGTTATCAAAATCAATGAATCATGCAGCACAGTGCAAGATTAGCCAAGAAATTTATTTTTCTTCTATCTCATTTAATGATGTTTTTGTCTCTTTGTAAGCAAAACTTATCAGAGGTATCCACTGACATTTAACCATAACATATCACCCCAACAGAAGAAAAGCAAATTTTGCGGAGTTGGAGGTGTCTTTTTGTAGCCAAAGTTAGGAAAAGGTTTGTTTTTTTTTGTTTTTTCTTTGATGTTACTGACAGAAAATAGCACATTGGTCTTCAGAATATCATCTGCATCAGCCAAGTGGAAAAAAAATACTCTTTTAGTGAGTGGACACCTTTGTTTTCCTTTTGTGAGGGACTTCATGTTTTACAGAAAACACAGGAAGAAGAGAAAGTCAGGAAAAGAGAGGCAGAGAGTGATAGCATAGGGGCTGACTTAAAGCTACAAAAAAGTGCTTTTCTCCTCGTGTGACTGAAATGTGGGCACAAACACCCTTGTGGAGTCTCCTGTGTTTGGGGAAACATCCTTTTTTCCATGCTATGTTCCCAACAAGTTTTGAAGTGCAGAAAAGATTTGTAAGCCCAAAATGTGTTTTGAGCCTAAAAGGGGGATCCCAACCAAAACTATTGAAGAACTGTTCTCTCTGTTACAGGATTTTCTTAGCAGTTTTTCAGGGTCAGCATCCTGTTGAGCACTCTTGTAAAATCAGCATGTGTTGGAAAGCCTACTATGTGCTTTTTTTTTTCCTTTTTTTTTTTCTTTACCTTCAGGGTTTTGATTGATAAATGTATTTTTTTCTGATCTGTAGAGAAACATCTTCTGTACGGGCGTCCTGCAGTGCTGTACCGCACAAAGTACAATATCTTGCACCACCATGACTTCGAAAGTGGCTACAGTGAAACATTCCTGATGCCTCTCTGGACATCCTACACTATTTCGAAACAGGTTGGTGCTATCTTTGCTCTTGGAAATTGCTTAAAAAATCCTTTGGAAGTCTGTTTGGTACCTGTATTCTTGAAATTGTAAAATACCCCTTCCCCAAGTAGATTTTCCCAACAGAAATTATCCCAAATACCATTGAAAAAATGCCAAAATCATTGTTTCCTTTAGGAGAAAAGAATTTTAAGGCAGAGGAAGAACATTTCTTTTCCTGTTTTCATTTTCTTTCTAAGTTTATCTCGATGGGGATTTGTTTTGCCAATTTATTTTAATCAGCTACTTCATTTGGGTTACTTCCCATGGTGATTGCTGCTACCTGAAGGAGGGACTCTGCTCTCCTGGTAGAGGAACAGGACTTGGTTGTACAGCTGGGGCGCATCATTGTACTTCACACAATGCCTTCCATCTCATCTGTAGACTATAAGGAATCATTTTCTTTTAGCTATAAGTGCTGGAATTACCCTTCTTGTGACTTCTGCATGCAATTTTCGATGCAGGCGGAGGTATCTGTTATCCCGGAGCACCTGGCCAGCTGCGTGAGGCCTGACCTCCGCATTTCTCCAGGAAACAGCCAGAGCTGCGTGGCCTACAGAGGTGACAAACAGCTCTCCTACGGCTTCCTCTTCCCTCCTCGTAAGTTCAGATAGCAAGTCTACAGAATTTAAGGATTTGAAGGTCACTTCTATGCATCATTATTTTATTATTTTATTTTATTTTATTTAAAAACCTAGAGATTTTGTAATTTTCTGTTTTGTTAGAGAAAACCTTAAATATAAAAAACAAAAACAAACAAACAAACAAAAAAACCAAAAAAAACCACCAGATGTGAAGAGACTAAGGTTGTTTTGTTTGTTTGTTTGTTTGAGATTGTTGGGAAAGAGTAGAGGTAGGAGTGGTCTAATTTCCCTCCTTCCGGGGTGATTCCTTCCTCCATGATGCCTTTTCCTCAGATTACCTGCTTGTGCACCAGCATCACACATGAGGCCAGATGGGGTGTGGATGTGTTATGCTGCACGTGTTCAGGACTAAGGGCTCAGTGCCACAAGTTGTCATCATGGCTGTGGCCTCTCACCTTTGTGAGACTGGAGAGATACTCCAAACTGGTGCCCAGCTTCCTGCACAAAAACAATGAAGTGTCCCACTTCAGTTAATAAAAATAAAAGTGAAGGAAGAATTACAGAGTAGGAACACAGGCTACAGTAAGATAGTCTTCAAAAGTTGGCCCTTTAATGGACATGTACTGGCTTATATGAGGTGGGAACCTAGTCAGTTTGTGATTTTAACTTCAAACAGCAGAAGGATAAATACATTTAATTTATAAATACATATTAGACTGTTGCATAGTGTAAAATAAATAAATAAAATCTACCATCCCATAGAAACAGTGCTAGTAGGAAATCTGTGTAAATGAGTGTCCTGAATTCTGGTGCAGTTACATTTGTTCCGTCTTGGAGAAAGAGTCGTCTGGATTTAGGAAATTTAGGACTTTACCATCTCACAATTGTGAACTCGTTGCTCTGCCTTCCTCGTTCAGTGGCTGAAATATTTTAGAATGGATTTCTGATGTGGAATTACTGGTGCAGGAGGCTTGCTCGGAACTAGAAGATAATCCCACAGTCCTCTAGCTATAAATTGTGTGCCTGTTTTGTGAAACACACAGAGCAGCTCTGACTTCTGTTTCAATGACAGTATTCCTTTTGATTACTCTCTGAAACCACTTTTGAAAATGTTTTTATCTTCTTTGAATTCTGACATTTTGTCTCATTAGTATTTTTCTGTTTTCAGAATTAAGTTCCTCTGCAGAAGCAAAATATGATGCTTTTCTAATAACAAATATCATTCCAATGTATCCTGCCTTCAAAAGTAAGTGCCATTTCCATGGCTTTACTTCTTTTTCCCAAGCTTGTAACATTTTTTTTTTTTTTTTAGATATGTCTGTTGAACTGCAGAATGAATTGATGAGAGGAGTTTAGAACATAAATCCAGTTACCTGTAGCCAGCAGATAATACATGTGGGAATCCATATAGTTCTAGGCATGGGCAGACAAGCTACCACAAGAAATGCTTAAGTTGTAAGAAAGGTTTATTTTCCTTGGTGCTGGGCTAAGATAAGAGCACAGACAGGGTCAATTCTGTACTTCAGCAATTTTGAAGTGCCAGAGTAACTCAGTTTATGCAAAAGCATTCAGATTTTCTTGTTTGTAGCCCCAGTTAGTGCAGAATGTACTCAGGCAACATGTTTTTACTTCTCAGCTGGAGTAGTCCGGGAGTGTGCACTTAGCATGTTGTAGTTCACGGACAAGTGGCGTCTGGATCACTTTTGATTTTTCTATCCCTACCCTTAGAGGTAGACCAAGAGTGTTTATTACCTTTAAAGAAAAAGGAAGAGGAAACCAATTTATGGAAAGTGAGGAATGACTTAAAACCAGCTGAATTTTTCAGCTCTGCAAGGATATAGTATTAACGTTCCTTTTGTCTGCACATCCCTTTTCTCTCTAGTGTTGCCAAGAGGTAGAAAACCATCAGGCTATTCTGGTGGCATTTTTGGCTTGGCAAGAATTGGGAAGCCTTGGAAGAATCACAAGAGCCTGTTCTTGTGAGATTTCCAATTCAGATTTTAGGCCAGAGAGGTTTGGATAAACATCAAAGCCTATGGGAGGCTTTTTATTTTTAACCAAAGAGGAGTGTTCTGAACTGAAAAAACTCTGAGTAGGAACAAGTGGTGATGTTTGCTGGAAATTTGAGCAAAGGCACTTAACTGATTACAGAGTGCAAAATTATTGGGGATTTCCCACTCTCAAATCACTTCATAAAAATGCTTTTTATGCTAATGTTAGTCTAAGCAAATTAGCTGAGATGCTAATCACAGGAGAACAAGCTACCACCAGCAGCTCATTTTATCTAGTGTCCTTCATCTTCATCACAAGCAGGTGAAGGATCCCCTGAGAACAAATGCTGTAACTTACATAATTCCTGGGGAATTATGAACTAATACATGTGTGCAGGTTGCAAGGCAGAGAGCTCAGAGCATTTGTTGTATGGAGCTTTTTTATAACAGCGTGAATAGGAGGTGGCAGTTTTATTCTATGCTGGTTTTGGTGGCAGTGCTGGCTGTAGAGGCCCCTTCCTCTCTGTTTTTTTTTTTTTTTAATTTTATATTCACCCCCAACCCGGGCAATTAATACTGTATCCATCTTTTCTGTAGTAAGTGTGGCTTAAGCATTTCCCACTTTGCTGGAGCTGCAGGACCATGCCCCTGGGTTGTCCCCCCATTCCACTGGCGTTGCTGTCTATGTGGCTGCAGTGGGAAACCAACCAGGGAACTGATTCAGCTGGAAAACTCAAAGCAAAAGCTTTCCTTTTGGGGCTCTTTTTATGGTTAAGGCTGAGGCAGCAGAGGAGCGAGCAGCTAGAGGAGTGGGACCGCCAAGTGGCTACTGCAGCTGAGGTTCCCGTTCAACCATTGCTTGTGGGTGCCTCTGCACCAGACTGAGCAGGGAGCTCATGTGGCCCTGAATAGTCTTAGGCCAAAGTGCACTGGAAAGTTCCTGAGACTGGTGATGCCGTCAGCACTGGGGAGTCATGGACTTAGCAGACTGGGCTGGCAAGGCAAAGGTTAACCTTATTCAAGATTGAGATGCTTTGTTTATGCACACTTCTGTTAGTGTTAAAATAAAACGGAAAGAAGAAGGAAAACAATGATGTAACTGGAGATCCCAGTGTGTTTCATGTCTCTGTAAACATCTTATCTTGTTAAGGTTGAGAAGGTTGTGGTGGGAGAAAGTGTCACGCTCTTCCCAAAAGCTGTGGTTAAAATACCCTGCTAGGCGAGCCTCTGCTTTAATGAGATGTCACGCCATGATTTGGTCCTCCTAGACTGCACCTGATTTTGAAGTTAGGCTTTTTGTATCCAAGGAGAATTTAACAGAAATAATATGACCTTTATACTTCCATGTCATTTAAAGAGTTTGGTTTTTGCTTTTAATCATGGTGCTATTTCCTTTTCAGAATTTAAAAACAAAAAAAAAGAGGACAAAGGAAATGTTTACAGGGACATTAAAAGTGTGTGAATAGCTGTTTCTACCGCTGGTGATGGAACAGCAAGCTCTCTGTGCAATGTCTAGGGCAATGCCAGCCTTAGAATGGTACTGTGCACTTCCTTTATCACTAGCTGGGGAAAAAAATCAACAGAGAACAAAGAAGTCTGAATAGGCTTTATTGACCAAAGCTGGATGAAGCTGCAGTAAATCTGTAAAACATAGTCTTTGATTTCTTTGATTTCCCCTACCATTGTGTGATGACATCCACTGGATTTTTATCTCCAAGCAAAAAATATTGTAAATAATCTTGACATGTTTGGGCTTAACCAAATGTTAGTGGTGTGTTTTTGTTTTTCATTCCCCCCACAGAGGTGTGGAACTATTTCCAAAGGGTGTTGGTGAAGAGATATGCCACTGAACGAAACGGAGTCAATGTTATAAGTGGACCAATCTTTGACTACGACTATGATGGTTTACATGACACACCTGACAAAATCAAACAGTAAGAGTTTGTATTTAAATTGGTTTGCTGTTGTTTCTCTTTCTAATGACTTTATCTTAAACAATTCATTCTTTCCACATCACTTGATTTTTGGGCACCAGATATAAGTTCCTGGCTCTTTCTAAAAACGATTGTTCATCAAGATTGTATGCCCTTCTAGTTAAGATAGGGGAAAAAATAAGGAAATGGCAATTCATCACGTAACTCTTCACCTTGACTTTGGAATGAAGTGTTTATTCATCTTTGAGATAAAGCTGATTTATGTTCCGAATCTGTTTTCTCTAAAATTGTCTAGAACTTAAGAGTTGGCAACTGGGTACCAGAGCATACCACAGTGCTATTGAGTTAGATACTCAAGTCTTTTGTTAATTCAGTAAAGCTTTCTCTCTATTTCCCTGAACTGAAGAAGCCTTTCAGCATTGGCATGTGGTATTTCTGTGGCACAGTATCAAAACATGAGCTAATTGAAATGCTCATTTTCAGATAGAGCTCAGGAATCAAACACATCTCAAAAAAATACGTGTATCCTCACACATGGTGAAGGAAAAACCACACTGTTTGTGTAATCCTTCTTCCAAACAGATTTGTCCTTTGTGGATAAATGTTTGCTTTACTTCCCCAGGTTTGTGGAAGGCAGTGCCATCCCTGTTCCTACTCATTACTACACCATCATAACCAGCTGTTTAGATTTCACTCAGCCAGCTGACAAGTGTGATGGACCACTCTCTGTTCTCTCTTACATTCTTCCCCACCGGCCTGACAACGATGAGAGCTGCAATGTAAGTTCTGCTGCCCTGCTGTAGCCCAATGGTAAATAGTCTCCGGGATATGTGAAACCCCATTCTTGTTAGGTGCTAGTGCTCATGGATGTCTTAAATGAAAGCACAGGGTAGTAACTCTATTAAGTGTCACGTTCAACTCATTAGACAAGAGCGCTCCTCCATGACAAATAGGGGTATGAGAGAAAAATGTGGAACTATTACTGTACCTAAAGTTGTCTGGAAGACATGACATACAGTAGGCTGGCAGTAAACAACCTGTGGGCTTCTACATTTTGGCAGACACTGTCAGAGTAACCTCAGAGCAGATTGGGAAGGGCTGTATGCATAGACGTATTGTGCTGGCAGCCAGCCTGATGTTTTTATGGAGGTCCGTTTCCATATGCAGGTACAATATAGTCTGTCTGCTGTGGCAGTCTGGGTGCATCAGACAGCATGATTATATCCAACCCACACAGTATTAAAACTATATGCTAAAACTTGCTGAAGGTAGAGTGCCAGCAGCTCTTGCTGTTTCCAGACCATGTCTTGATTCAAGGGAAAAGTTGGATTCTCTTTACCAGAGACCAGAGATGACCAGACACCCTCCTCGTTCCTCTTCTGTCTTACTTAGGATGAAAAATCTTATAGTGTAGGAATCTTGGTACAAAGGCTTCAGTTTGGTCAGAGCTGCGGAAAGCAACACAAACACTCTGTAGCTGATTGTGTGGCAGGAGAGCCAGTCGGGTCCCCATGGACTCCAGCGCTCTGCAAGGACAGCAGTGCTCCCAGGCAGCTGTATTTAGACTTGTCCTTCCGCCTGAACTTGTTCTCCCATTACACAGCTGTGCGGATTCCTGCACACAGACGCTTCACTATAGGCTGCCAGGAGTCTGTTTCCTGAATGAACGCATTAATGTTATGAATTTTGTATTGGCACAAAAAGTTAAGACTCCTATTCCAGCTACAAGCAGAAATAGTCATTCCAACTCTGTACACAATTCACCTGGAACACTGTTTCTTTCTCATTCATCAAACATCGACTGCTTTCAGGTCACTCATTTCAAAACCACGCTTTTGGAGCAGTACCTCTCTCTCTTGAATAGGTCTGGCTTCCTTCTGTTTAGACTCTTAGCTGCTTTGGGAAGACATGTCTTCTACCAGAAGGCTCAAAAAGTCCTACGTATATTTCATCGTGCTTTTTTTCTGGACTGCCTTCATCTGAATCAAGGTCTAGTTGGTGATCTGGAAGTTACTATCTGGCAGTTATTGGTCCTTGTATTTCTGCCCATATATGATTCTTTTTTTCCCCTATATTGTATGTTGTTGTGCTTTTAAACTGCTGAAATCTTTTCTATGAAATACTTCGATTAATGGCCTTTTTTATTCTATGATTTCTTATATTCCAACTCAGGCTTCTTTCATCTGTAGGTCATGCTACCTATCATATATGTATTTACAGTTCTGGGTGCAACTGCAGTGCCTACTACAAGGTTGTTAGTCGATATTGCTCTATGCTTGACATAGTAAAGAAGCACTCCAAAAATATTTAAATTTAGCTCTTGAATGAAAATACAGTTAGGCAAAATTTTGTAATTCAAATACAGTTTGTCTTTCTTTTGCATACGGTATTCCATCTAATCTATTCAAAGAAGTGACTGTGTAAAACCTCACGTAGTTCATGGATGAAACACATGGGATAATATAAGAATTTTCCCTTAACCTCTCCACAGCTTTCTTTTAAGATGTGAAGAAATATTAGCTTTCCCCTGCTCTGCTCTTGTTGCACACACTTTCTCTCTCTTCACATGGCTGTTGGAGAACACCACTACTCTTCTCATTAGAATTTGTTCCATTTCCAAACTGTGTTTATTCATGGTGAGGTTATACCCATTTCTTCTTGTGTCAACATTTTTCTATGGCTTAAATAGCCCTTCACTGGTCGTCTTTGGGATTTACCCCTGCTGATGATTTACAATGATTCTCAAGGCATATACTTTTCTCTGTTCATGGGTGACCCATGGTCTTTTTGCTCCTCTTGTAAGAGAGAATGAGCATTTTAGTAGCCTTCCTATGTATCTGTCCCAGTCTGATTTTTTTTTTTTTTTCTTCTGGAACATGAATGAGATAAAGTATTCCAGCTGAGATCTTGAAATGGAAATGGTTTTCTTTCTACTTCACATAACTCCTCTGATACTATCTAGGATTTGATTTTTACATAGCTGTATTTTAATGGTGGCTCACAATATCCTGTAATAAACCAGCACACCCAGGACCTTTTCTTCTATCTGCCGTTTCACGTGAAAAGCTCCCAGCATAGCAGAAATTCTTGCCGCCAACATGGATAACCCCATTTCACACTATACCAGGGACTCCCCCATCTGCATCCTCCAGTATGGTATTCCAGTCTTCCTCTGCATTGACAAGAGTTCCCAATTGTTTTTTAGTAGCAAACTGATGACCTTGGCACAAAAAGCAAGTATGAAAATTTTAAATAAAATCCTTTCCAAGACCAAAGCTAGAGGAACTGCTAGAAACTTCCTCCAGGCCACTATATCCTTTTCAGCAGAGCCTTTAAATTTCTCTTTCAATGAGCAAGTTCCTCACCCACCTATCTACACTCTGGTCATCTTCAGCTTTCCAGCTAACAACTTGATATTCAGAGAGATGGATGTCACAGCAGTTCTTTTATCTAGAATATCTGGTATGTTTTCAAATGGATTTTAGGTTAGCCTCCTATTTTATTGCATATTTCTATTTATCTCCATGTTCTCAATAGTTATGTTTTCCTTCTAAGACCCACTGTACCATTGAGGTGAGACTAACAAGCACAGATGGAGAAAACAGTATCATTTTCAATGTACACACTTCATTTGTAATAGTAATATAATACCATGTTAGCCGATAACTGTGCTTAAAATCCTTGCTGTTGGACCTGAGATTTCATGGGTCAGTTATGAAATGGAAGAAATAAAGTTTAGACCAGTTGATTGACCATCTAGGCTCATGCACATGCTGTGTTGCTGGACTTGATTTAAAATCAACCTCACAATCCTGTGATTTATTCATATTGCAGTTCTTTTGCAAACTCTTAGGAGTCATCCTCATATTTGAAAGACTGAGCTTTGAAGCAATGGAACTTCCCCTGAGCTCTGTCAAATGCAGGTTTTCTGTTCAGAAGGAAGGCTTGAAGATGAGAGAAATGTCACAGTGATTGCGTTTGACCTTGTTGAGGCCTGCTTGGAGACTAGCAACCTGATTGGCTTAACAGGGGATTTCCTGGGGCTGCATGATGCCACACGGTGTTCCTGGAGCATGGCGTCACAGGCTGAGGAGAACAAGCATGTTCCCTTCTTTTCCCTCTTAATCTGCATCTCTATTTTCATGCTCTAGACATGGTTTTGGGCCTCAGATTGCTACCAGCATGGAGAGGAAAGTGGCTTTGGAGCTGAAAAGCTTCAAAACAGATGAGTGTTGACTTGGGTCATGGATGTTTGCTTTAGAGCAGCTGGTTGACTTAACTGGTACTTCATGTTCTCTCTGTGCAAATGATCAGGCTCACCCTCCTGGCCTTTACAGAGTGACCCACAGCCTGGTCTGTGGCACATCTACGGCTTTGGGTAGACTCTGGCATGACTGTAGCTTAGTCTTTATTGGTGGGAGGATTGTTTTGAAGGAGGAGCTCCTCTGAGAGAGTCAGAGGCTCATTTCAGAAGCAAGCCAAGAAAGAAGAATTTTATCAGCAAGATTTCCAGGCCACATACATGGGGTCCAAATGCACCAAGACACAACCCCTCCATTTCTAGTGTGCGTCCCCAGCTGTGGTACAGATGTACCAGCCTGTGAGGCCAGAGGGGGAAAAGTCCTGTTTGCTCAGTGCTTTTCCCACGTCTGCTCCTCACCAAGCAGTCCCCAGGGCTGGCTGGGACATGTCACCAGGCTGGTTCAACTCAAACAGCCTGTAACTGCAGGGTTTTGCAGGGCTGGTTTTTCTATTTTTTTTTTTTTTTTAGTGAGCTAAATTAGGTTGTGGATGGCTCCAACACATGCTGGAGCTGGCACAAGGTGTGCAGCAGGGAGCTGGTGTGGTGACTCCCTGTGTCTCTTGGAGCAATTCCCTGAGAGAGATTACACCCACGCAACCCAACCCCGTCAACTCTGGCAGCAACACCTTCCTGATTGTTTTTCATATTGGGAAATGTTTAGTGAAAGTTCTCTCTTTTTTTTTTTTTTCTTTTCTATCATCGAATAATATGTATGTTTTAATAACAAGATTTTACAGCTACCAATGTAAGCCAAAGTCCCAATTGCGTCTGGACCATCATAATGGTCTACTAACAGTAAGGTGGAAAGATTAAAATAATACTGTGTTAGATAATGTGCTGGTCATTTGAGAATAATATTTAGGGGTAGGGTTCAAAGGTAAACAACATAGAGTTTGGGCTTTGGTAATGCAGAACAATGGATCAATGTGGGGCTCTTTCTGTGACAAAAAAAAAAAAAAAAAAAAATTGTGGTGGTCAGTGGATTTTCTAAAAGTATATGGCTGTTCTTCTGAAACACCTGCAACATGGGGGCAGCTTTTCCCAGATGGCTATGGTCCTTGTCTCCCTCCATCCTAAATGGTTCCCAAAATAAAACTTCATCTTTCATGTGAAGTTTCAAATCTGTTTTCTTTGAACACATTTACCTGAGTTGTTCTTGAATAGTTTACAGAGATTGTTCATATGGACCTAATACTTAGAAAAGCTACCTTTGATTTTTGATGTGACGTTATAACCCTTTTTTTTTTNTTTTCTTCCATTTCAGAGCTGGGAGGATGAATCGAAGTGGGTTGAAGATCTTCTTAAGATGCACACTGCGCGGGTGCGTGACATCGAGCAGCTCACAAGCTTGGACTTCTTCCGAAAGACCAGTCGCAGCTACACAGAAATCCTCTCCCTAAAGACATACCTGCATACGTTTGAAAGTGAAATTTAGCTTTCTAACCTTATTCAGTGCATCCTTTTATCAACTGGTGTATATTTTTATATTGTTTTTATATTTATTAATTTGAAACCAGGACATTAAAAATATTAGTATTTTAATCCTGTATCAGATCTTAAATATTAAACCCTTGTGTCATTTGTTTTGTTTCTCTAATGTTTAATATAGGTATGTCTCTTGGTTTATTTAGTAGCGCTTGTAATACTGCAGCTTAAGTCCTTACTCCAAGCTTTTAAGTGGTGCTGCAGGATTTGATACGTGAATTGAGGAAATATTAATTTCCCACGCTCCTTTACCACACTTGTAGTCCTGTACTGTGTATCAAAATACTGAACATGTAAAATTACATTCATTTACTGTTGACTATGTGACAGACATATTTAAACCCTATAGACAAATAGCATCTTAAATATAATAAACCACACATTCAGTTTTTTTAATGTCTTTTGATTTCCTTTCACAGGGGCATTCAGAGGGACTTGTTAACAGCTGAGTGCTGCCAGATCTTTCACATTCACCCTTCTCAAGAGCTTAGGTTTTCTGGTAAGAGTAATGACAGGAGCCCAGGTGCCCTGTCCTGGTACTCAGCGGTGAGACCATGAAACAGACACCCGCAGTAGTAATTACTGCTTAGGTTTTGCCATAGGGGCAGAGCTGGAAGAGGAGGTAGGTTGGTGTCATAAGCTCACCAGGAGTACCCCGCACATGGGGCTGCTTGGCCCTGCTCTGGGGCTGCGGGGAGGAGACGAGCTAACAACATCCTCTGTCGCCCATTGGGCTGTGTCACATCCCTTCTCCCCCACTGCTGGCCTGGGCAGGTTCCTGGTAATACCGGCTCTGTTTGCTTTGCTTTGACTTTGAGGGATGCTGAGATAAGGCAAATGTTGAAGGAGGTGGCATTGCCAAAAGCCCAGCAATGGGCTTTTAACTAGGAGGAGGAAGTCTGATTTTCTGTATCTCATTCTAACGGTCAGAATGTGCAGAGTTTTCCCCTAATCTGAGGCTGAGTCCAAGTCCTAATGCCAGCCCCCATTCTTAAAGGAACCTTCTTGGCCTGATTGCACATATGCAACTTCTGGTAATGTGAACCCCATAGAGTGCATGGGATTTATAACCATCAAGCAGTCAAGCAGGCCAAGTCTCTGTAGGCTAATTCTGTGCAGTTGCAGCCTTATAATCCTGGCAAGCCCCTACACATGTCACTGATGGCACAATCCCAAAACAACGGAAGAGACACTGTTGTATACTGGTGTCTAGGTAACGGCCTGATTTGGCTTGGACAGTTTTTATATAAGGTGTATGGTATGGAGCATTAATGTTAGTGTAGTTAGAAGATGTAAAAAAATAGATTGTTGCATAGAATACCTGTTGAGGAATTTGGAAAAGCAATGAAGGCTGAACCAACTGGTGGCTCTATTAAAAAGCCATCATTTGGGGTTGCAGAGTTCTCTCGTTGTTCCAAAGTAGTTTGCATCTGTTTTCTCTTTGAGGGCTGCAGATGCAGGAGGGAAGTGGGAAGGGGTGGAAAGGATCTCAGCCATATACACAGATGAATAGTCAAATCTCCTAAGTAAAATTAATCAGCCACAATTTTAGCAACTTATATCCTTGTATCGTCCATCTAAGAGAAAGTGGTAAACTGGAATTAATCATGTTAACGCTGATGACTTACTATCATAATATTTTAGTTCCTCTGACCAGTAGACAAAGTCTAATTATTCTAGGTGCCAAATTCTGTTTAAATTAGAAGTGTACAAAATACAAATGCTTTAAAATTCCCCTGAAATGTTAGGATGGAAATTCTGATAACTACACAAAGCTTTGGGAAACATCCTATTCTTGCAACTTAAAAATTGTCTCTTGTGGTTGTCTGGTAGCACAGAAATATTTTTCTGTAAGCTTTTGGCAGGGCTTCCTGCCATGATAAACTTTATGTTCTTACATCTGCTACAAAGGGTATTTCCTCTGGATTTAAAACAGTCTTCAGTTAAGACTTAATTTCTCCAACACCGACTTTAGCAATGATATAATGTGGTTGTTCATAAACTAAACCAAAGACCACCACTACTGTGTTGCTTTAACATTCATCAGTTGCTTTTTTTGTTTATTTGTTTTTCTTAATGCAATCTAGCAAAGGATGTAGTTCCTTTATTTTCTCCCAGAATAAGATGATGTTTATACCAAAGGAACATTTAAGCTCTAAAAGATACTTTTCTTCATGTGCTTAGGGAAATTTGCTTTTGAAACACAGTTATTGATGTTTGTTGGGAGAGATGGTTTAACTCTATCTCAGTTTCACTAAAGAATGATTAGTGTGTAGGGAAGTGGTGGTAGTGTTTTTTTTTTTTTTTTTTAACTCAGTTGATTGCTGTGAGAATAAATACTGGGAATTTCTGTTCTACTTACTTCTCTTCAGCCCTTGGCCCCATGCTGCTGTATGGTATTGCTGTTTTATTTTACCATGCTGGCAGAAGTAGCTGTGCTGGGGAATGTTTGTGGTGACCTCTGTGAATTGCATGTTTTTTTTTTTTCTTGTTGAAAGATGTCTTATCAACAAAAAAGCTCCAGTGCAAAGCTAAAGCCTTGTAAATCCTCCTAAGCGGGCTCTGTAGGAACAACAGACTTTTTAAAGCAAACTTGTAATTTCCCTTTCGTATTCATCAGGGGTGAATGTTAGCTGAGGGCAGCGTGTAGGAAGGAACCCCTCTGCTTTCCATTCGTGTTAGAGCATTCTGAAAATCTGAAATACTGTTTGCTTCTGTTGCATGTTTCCTTTCTTGATATTACTTTGGTTTCTGGAAGAGGTCCACTGAGGAGAACAAGCACTGAATTTGTCTGTCAGGCAAACACCAGTTTTGAGGGTTTGGGTAATTACTGTTTGCAAGTGGTGATGTAAATGTGAGGCTTGTTTAATGAGTTAGAGGCAGTTCAGTTGAGCAATTGTCAAGGCAACAAAAGCCGTAGGTGTCCTGCACACCTAACAAAGTTCTTTTACTCTGGGAAAAATCCTCTGGACGTAGTTATGCAACTGGAATATCCCTGCTAAGGGAAACTGTTACTTTTTTAACCCCTTTTTCACAATCACATACCAGAAGAAAATTAAAATAGTTAGTAGATAAGCACTGAAAGCAGGTCAAGTAACCTGACCAAAGGTATGGTATGGTTAAGATGGCAAAAATATAGCAAAGAACACCATCCTATAGTCGCAGAGGTGACATAATTAATTACCACTGATTATATTCTGTCCTGGTCAGCTAACAGTTTGATTAAATTCATACTTTCTGCTTGATGCTACTTCTCTGTTCTTCATTCCCAGCCTTTAGTCCCTTTGTAGTGTTAGGTGCAGTGTTAAACTGTTTCTGCACTCACTTGGACCCTGACAGCATTTTGGTAATGGAAGATCTCTTTGTACAATGTTATAAAGCAGTTTCAGCTCCAGATGAACAAGAAAATTTAAAAAATAAAACTATTAGGTCTGTGCCATCTTGTGAAGGTTTGCCAGTATTCACAGGGATATTGTATGAGTAAAGTTAAATACCCATGTTTAATTGGCCAGTCTCGCTGTGTCCTTGGGGGCTGCTACAAAACAATCCCGTTCCCAGCTTCTCAGTGCTTTATGTGCAAACAGTTGGTCTATTGCATGTAGTGAAGATTTTAACGAATGAAAACAAGCATGTTTTGAAGGAAGGACAGAAAAACAATAGCAGGGATACAGATCTTCCTAAAGATAGGAAGTTGCCCACTTCAGGAGACAGAAGATGCAGAACATGTTGAAGGTCCAGGAGATGCTGGCAGAAGGGAATGGGGACTGAAGAAGGTTTATTTGGCAGGTCTATAAAGTCCCTGTTCCCCCTGCATCCAGCCTCTTCTGATAGATCAGTTCTTCACATACAACAGATGAAATAGCTCCCTACTTTCTGCACACAGCCAGGAAACAGAAATCTTCTCGGGAAAGTTGAAGGAGTTCCCCTCTGAAGTTGTTGCTGGTTGCAAGAGCAGCACATGAACTCCGGCAGGGTTGGGGCCTATGCAGTGAGGACAGAGTGCAAGATCTGACCTAAAAGGCACAGATTTGTAGCAGCTGGAGCTGATGTTGCAGTGATCCTTCACTTCAGTCTCACATCCACCCCAAATGTCTTTAATTAACTTTAAATTTGCGTTACAGAGCTGTTCAGCTTAGCTCAGCTGCTCTCTGTGGGAGACGGAGAAGATACTGCTCATGGTGCTAAGCAGCATGAGAAAAGTCTTTTTTGTGACTCTAATTTCCATTTCCCTTGTTGCAGTCCCACACAACTGTTGCACTTGACCCGAGGCACACAGTACATTCAATGCTAATATGAGTATTCTCTGGTCAGGATAGACCTGCCAGCAAATGATTAGTACCAAGTTAACTGTACATCTTCCAAGTGGGGCCGTATGTGTTTGAAATGTTTAAAGTTCAGCCCTTGTCCAAGACAGGAGGAAAAAAAAAAAGACACTTTAAACATTGTGGAAAAATACCTAATCTCGTTTCTTTGCACTTGTTGTGTAAATATAAGATAAGAGCACTATTCCCAAGGTTACTGCAAACAGCCCATCACTACAGAGTACAAACTAACATTTACTAAAATGTATGTTGACATAAAAGGCAGCATTGCTGCAGTCAGCCATGGTAAACGAAACCACAGCTTTCTTTGCCTTTATGAATTAAAAGCTCGGGATGTAACCTCAGACCTGCCCTTGCAAAGAAAAATCTCTGCCCTGCTATTAGCATCCACAATATGTGCATTGTTGTTCTGGAGCCTTACCTTGTTCCATAGTTTTCTAAATATGGTAGGGAAAGGCAGGTGGAGGTCACCCTGGTTTCATCTACGTGTTTCACCATGGAGAGAGATCAACAGGCAAAGAGGTTAGTAATTGTGGATTAGCACAGCTGTAACTGATTGACTCTAAAACTGGAATTCACTAGAAAAGAGGTGGGATTATTTGTTATCGTAAGCCTTCAATGGAAAAGGAGGAAATCCTTTTCAGGGGATGTTTTCCTAAGAAGTTTTCTGTTTCCTGGCTGTGTGGAGAAAGTAGGGAGCTATTTCATCTGTTGTATGTGAAGAACTGATCTATCAGAAGAGGCTGGATGCAGGGGGAACAGGGACTTTATAGACCTGCCAAATAAACCTTCTTCAGTCCCCATTCCCTTCTGCCAGCATCTCCTGGACCTTCAACATGTTCTGCATCTTCTGTCTCCTGAAGTGGGCAACTTCCTATCTTATCTCTATATCACTGCTATTTTTTTCCCCTGGCCTGCCTGTTTTCTTCCAGCTTTAATCTGGTCACCATCTCCAAATAGCTCTAGTGTTAGCCTAACCAGTGCAATTTCTGTGCACTTGCATATCTCTACAGAAGGTATTTTTGCCAGCTCTTCTAGCTTTTAGTTCTGTCATGTGTTGCGCACACTTGCAAGAGGAGAGGATGTGAATATATCTCCAGTTTCTCCTCTAGTACAATTAAACCCCCAGGACCAGCTTTTGCAGGTGAAAACCCTCTTCACAATGTTTTAGGTGGTGACTTCTACCTATGCATGTGGCTTTGCATGGAGGCATCTGATGTCATTGAGGATAGGATGTCAACCAGAAATATTCCACACAGGCCTTGACCAACTAGTCTGTTACTAACAACTGAGAAAATACCAATTTTCTATTAATAATATGTGAAGTTTGAGCCCAATCCAGCTAAGTCAGAGGCTGGGAACTGTCTCAGCATTGACTTCAGTGGGAATTGTGGCAGACCATCTCTTCCACTCATCCACTCCTTTTCATCTAAGAAATTCCCTAGGATGGTGATGATGGCTGTTGTTTCACCTGTCCTCTTCCTGATGCATATTGTCATTTGTACTTTTAGTCCTTTCCTTATTTCTAGCTGGCAGTTGGGATGTGTTTTGGGGTGCATGGGCATGGTGTTCTGGGGAACTTTGGAGTCAACAGCAACTGCACCCTTCTCTTCCTCCTCCGTGATGCAACCACATGAACAGTTGTCCCTGCCCCTCTTGCTTAATCAGATGCTCAACTGCCTTGACCACAAATGCTTCCCCATGCCCAAGGGTCTCTGGTTGAATTCATGGTCTGTAGTGCATTCCCTGTCCACACTTAAAAGATTTAGAGAAAAGGACAGTAGAGATGAGGGCACGAGGAAATGGCCTCAAGTTGCACCAGGGGAGGTTTAGATTGGATATCAGGAAGAAATTCTTCATGGAAAGGGTGGTTAGGTGCTGGAACAGGCTGCCCAGGGAAGTAGTGGAGTCACCATCCCTGGAAGTATATGAGATGTATGGATGTAGTGCTTAGGGACATGGTTTAATGGTGGACGTGGTAGTGTTAGGTTGATGGTTGGACTTGATGATCTTAAGGGTCTTTTCCAACCTAAATGATTCTATGATTGTATGAAACAGGTCACAGATGGTGTTTTATCTTCTGGCAGGCTGTATCTAATCTGTGTGGGCTGCAGGCTGGTCAGATATTGATAGGCCTTTCCCATGTGAGAAAAAAGTAATTCCCAGACATAATCCACTACTAAAAAAACCTTTGCTTTCAAAGGGTCTCCTTAATGGTAACACCAGAAGAAATATTTGCTGTCTTAGAAAGCTAAGACCTGACATTTTTTAGTTTTTTTTTTTGTTTTTTTTTGTTTTTTTATGGCAATAGAGAAAAAGAAGTCTGCAGTACAATAGTTCATTTTGCTCATTTATTTTGTTGAAAAAGAAAACCATTACATGTAGCATGCTCAGCTGGCCTAGCAGGCATCCAGTCTGAACTAAGGATGTAATGCCATGGCTTTCATCTTCCATGCTTCATGATCTATTTCTAGCCTTTCTCAGAAGGTTTCCATATGTATTCATGAAATCTGAGAGCCCTCCGGTGGTCAAAATCATGAGCTATTTTTCTGGTTGTTGCCCCAAATCCGATGTAGTCCTTAATCCAGTTCTAAACTTTTTTTTTTATTCTTGGAGTATTCACTGAGAAAAGATTCAATCAATTGAAAAAAATAGAAGTCTGGATGGTTTCCGGTGCCTTTGGAGATGACCTTGTTTTACCTCGGTCCTCTTGGTCCTTATTTGATGCTGTCTGCATCTCTTTCCCGAGACTGGGGAATTGCCTGACAATCTGCCTATTTTATCTTTCTTCCCTCCATCCTACTCCTCCCTGTCTGCTGTCCTGCATAGGTCATCTAGCCAGGTTCTCATCACAAATCTGTCTGAGGACATTCCAGTTGTGCACTGAATAACGTAAGCAACACATTCCATGCTTGTTGTCTCATTGTCTTCAAAACTGGAAAAGTATGTGATTCAGAGAGCTTTGGTGTGCTTAATTATCATGTTGTTCTGAAGTTGGAGAAGAGGTTCTGTGGTTCATTGGGGAGTTCATTTTGTGGTCTTTGTCCAGTCCCCTGGGAAAAATCCTGTCTCCTTCATGGAAAATTGCTTGCTTTTTAAAAGTGTTTCATTGTACAAGATAAGCAAAAGTGTCAGCTACTTCGAGCAGGTTTACAAGGCAGGAGGAAAAGGTGAGGTGAAAATGGGGAGGGGAGAGAGGAGTAATAGCCCTTTTGATTTTGCTTTTAACAGCTCTCATGCTGTATGTTCTTCCCTGCTGTATAACTAAAGAGGGAAACAGCTACGCGGTAAGGCTAACACCTGCGACATCATGGCTGTTTGTGATCTACATCCCAGATCCTAGGATGATACACTGGAAATACTGGAATCACTACACAGAGTGACTTGCAGAGAAGGGTCAAGAACCTCAGCTCTTCTCAATACTCTCCCTGCCCTGGAATATTTAAAGGCAAATGGGTATTTATGACAGTAAATAGAATCATAGAATCATTTAGGTTGGAAAAGACCTCTAAGATCATCTAGTCCAACATTTAACCTAGCACTGCCAAGTCCACCATTAAACCATGGCACTAAGCTCTACGTCTACACATTTTTTTGAAGACCTCCAGGGATAGTAACTCAACCACTTCCCTGGGCAGCCAATAATTCACAACCATTTCAGTGGAGAAATTTTTCCTAATATCCAACCTATACCTCCCCTGGCACAATTTAAGGTCATTTCCTCTTGAGTTATCACTTGGTGCTTGGAGAAGAGACCAATCCCCACCTCGCTACAGCCTCCTTTATGATAACTGTAGAGAGCGATAAGGTCTCCCGAGCATCTTTTTCTCCAGGCTAAACAACCCCAGCACCCTCAGCCACTCCTTATAAGACTTGTTCTCCAGACCCTTCACCAGGTTTGTTGCCCTAAATACTTCAAGACTTGTTATTTGTAATGTTATAATACAGCACCTACCACAAAGGCTTGAAGAAGGTTTGAATCTTCTAGTCTGTAGTACAGTTACAACATCTGAAGGTTTGGAGGAGGATGGAAAATGTCACTCAAAGTTTCAGCACTAAGTATGAATTGAGTAGGTCTTGCAAGGCTAGCCTGGGATGGGGCAGAATTTGGAGCTTTGCTTATACCATAAGCATTACCTGATAAAGAAAGAACTGTCCAAAACTCCACAGTCTTCAGAGTGTGCGCTTCTGAATTTCACCCCAGAGGATGCACAGTTACTTTCAGAAGTGAGACTATTTTAGACCACTGCAGCACAAACCAACATTAAAGGCAACTGGTCTAGGAAACTGCTAGTAAGAATTGCAACAAGCTGGAGCTCCAGTCGTGTTAAACTAAGTTGACTTCACTGCTCTAACTGGAAGCTAGGTCCAGAACAGTAATGATAAAAAAAAGATAAGCCTAAATGTGCTCATGGTCAGATTATATCTTCTTATCCCTTTTCTCTCAATATCATTCTTATCTTAACAAGCTCTCCTTCCTTTCTGGTATTTAAATAATCCACCCACTCCCTTCCAAAACATATTTTGTTTAAGCACACCTCTTCTGACTCCAACAGGAAAATTTTGCAATTGATTCCTGGAAAAGAGGCTTGTTTAATTTTTGTATTTATTTTATGGATTTAGATTTATGAGATCACATGCCTATATTTTATGCCCTGGGTAGCTTTGCTTAATTTTAGTTTTAGTCATAGAGAGGATTATATTTCCCTTAATTATTTCTCATAATTAAATGTACAACAGTAAATAAAACTTGCACAAATAATCCTTCTCCAGCAGCCACTTAGTCCATCCCCACATAATTTAGTGCTGTTTTTTGCCTAAGGATATATTCCTATGGGACTTTCTGGAATGGCTTAACAAGTCACCACCTCCAGCAGAAGGTTAAATTTCCTGACATTGCAGAAGTGGATTGTGTGATGGTCCTGGGCTCTGGACATGGACTCTCTCAGCTGTATTAAGTTCGGTGAAGAAATCACTGCCTCCTCTCCCTGCAAGGGTTATTATTTCCTCCATGCCTGCAGAATTGCTCCCCACTAACCCACTCCAGTTGGAGTTACAGATGATTTCACTGAGAGGTTTAAGAGCTAGAGACCTACTTATGTGGCTCATTTTACTTGGAAATAGGTTGTGAAGCAACACAGGATATGCCCACTTAGATCACCAAGAAGAGTGGTAATTAGTGATGGAGGGGCTGAGGAACTATAGATACTTTCATCTGGGACAACTGGAATTAGGAGAAATTCCTAATTCCTTCACAGCCCTTGTCTGCTTCCAACACAAAGCAGCCAGGTTATTTTAAATCACCTTTACTAATGGTGCAAACTAATCCAGTTACTCATGTTGATATGGGCTTGTCCTGTAGCACTATGAGGCAGCTGAGCCTAGAAACAACTCATTGCTGCCCCAAGGTATGGCCTTACCAACTTTTATGGCTGTTCCACCTCGTCTCCCAGTGGTCTTGTGCTGGTTCCAGTCCTCATTTTATTGAGCCTTGCTCAATCCGGATCACTAAACGTACTGAAAATTGAATTTGCTTTAGACTAAGTAAGCTTCCTGCCAGTTCAGAGAGCTGGTGTGGTGCATCCCACGAGGAGGCTGGGGACAGACATTGTCTTCTCAAGCTCTCAGCTCAGCCCATTTCCTAGCATTTCATCCTGGGCTGCTCCCAAAAGCAATAACTAGGGGCTCAGCCATGGGGACTGTCAGCTGCTAACAAAGTAAACCCCTACTGCGGTTCATGACGAGTGAAAATGAATACTTAACGTATATCCGGATATCAAACTCTCTCCTCAGCTGCAGTGGAGCAGAGTTAAGCAGTTCCCACTTTTTCTTGCTATCCTGTCTTCTAACTCTCTTGCTTAAGAGAACTTCAGGCAAAAGCTTGAGGACTTTGCTTGTACAGAAGTCATTATTTGACAGAGTTTTAAGGTAGTTGCCTTACTGCCTGTTTGCTCAAGTAGACACACTACTTGACTTTTAATGTTGCTGGCAGTTTCCATTGACTCCGGTAGGACTCATTCGTTGTTCATAAGCCCTGAAAATAGGGCTTTGCCTTTGCTGAGCTCTCTGTTCAGCAAAAGCATTTCAGGAACTGTCTAGGTCCAGGTACGTGTCAGTGTTTGAGGCAGCTGCTGGGAGTGCTCTGTGAGTGAAAAACATATTCCTCTTCAGAGTGCCAAGGTATTTCTGGCCTGGTAATGAAATCACACCATTTGTGTGAGCTCCTCCCTTCCACAACCTTTGTGTCTGTAGAACTA
The DNA here is from genome assembly GCA_013399115.1 of Anseranas semipalmata. Lineage (NCBI taxonomy): Eukaryota > Metazoa > Chordata > Aves > Anseriformes > Anseranatidae > Anseranas > Anseranas semipalmata. Next base: position 640,247 of record VXAA01005998.1, read on the forward strand.
TTTCAACCAATATAACTACTGGGTAAAGGTCTGAAAAATCTGGGTCCAAGGGGTGTTGCAAATATGAGAGCCAAAGCACCCAGAGATCTCCTTGGGGAGAGGACCTCTGCAAATTAACGTGCATAAACTGGTGGATCTCAGACCTACTTGTCAGGAGGAGGTAGAAGATCCAAACACCGTGGGTATGTTTTGGCTTCTGTATGCTTGTGTATGTCCTGTATATGCCACTTTTCTGAAAGGAAACAACCAGCCATGAAGAGAGGTGGGGCTGACGAGATGAAGTTTCGGCCTGTTCCACTGTACCAGATAGTATTCACGGAAAATCCCTGTTTCAGCATCTTATTCTTGCCTGCACAAAAGTTCCCTGCAGTGTGTTCTTGCTTCACCTTAAACAATCCAAGGGCTGGGGTTTAACCACCTCGCCGGCAGCCTGTTCCCCTTCCCCACAGGGCTCCTTGTGGGATTTTTTTCTGCACCCAACATTATCCTTACCATTTCACACCTTGTTTCCAGCTGAAGAGCCTCTCACAGCACTGTCCCAGGCCCATTTTAGTTATTTTTCTCTGTTGACTATCTTACCGTTTCAGTTTTCAGGGGGTATTTTTGCAGGGCTGCAAGAAGAGGAGGAACAGTTTCTGCAGTACTTCACTGCAAGCATCAGCGTATGTGGGATCTCTTCTTCCAGCTGTGCTTAACATTTGAATGAAGAAGCTCCTATTATTATGTGATTCATCTGTGTTTTCTTTGATACCCTCTATTTCCAATATGAAAAGCAGCATTTCCCTCTGAAAGGTGCTTAATCTCTTCATGTCTTTCACCCTCGTTTTATATGGAATTATCTTCTGATCATGACTCTCCACTGTGAATTACTTTTTTTCCTCCCTGACCAGGTGAAGCATTGCCAAGCCATTCACTAACCACATTTATCGAGGGAACAACGGGATTAGTTTTACATTATGTCCTATATGTGGTCAAAACTTGGGATTCTCTTGGTTATGCAGTCTGTACAAATTAGTAAATTTATAAGTGTGAAACAGTTCCAGGAAGTTCCTTCCCAACCAAGAGGAATTTCAGTGTGCCAGACCTTTCTAGGAAAGATGAATGTTTCATCCTGAACAACATATTTTATTGCTAGAATAGATGAACACTAACTGTTACAGCAAAATAAATTGAATCATATTAAATAACAGTTACTTCTTTTTGGCCCGGCTAGTTATCCAAAACCCTGGAGTCTCAAAGGCTGGCTAAGTTAAGAAGAGCTGGTGATGTTGCTCCTCTAATACTGCTTATTTCCAGGGAAGTCTTCTACAATTTAGTGAGGGGTTTGGGTGGGTAGGTGGTGCAATGGGAAACACTGCTGATGGTGCGTCTGCTCTGAGCGTTCCACAGCCACTGGTGTGGCACCCCTGGGCGTCCCAGTGTCCCAGAGCAGATGCACAGGACGAGCACGGCACGTCTGCTGGGACCATGGCTGGATCCAGTCCATCTCAAAGCCAGGGCTGAGAAGCAGCAGTGACCAAGCCTTTGGTGTGGAAGCTGCCTGGACAAACTTCCCAGCTGGAAAAAGAAGAGGCACTGCAGGAAACATGGCCTTAGGGTAGCTCTAATTAAACCAAAATTTAAAAGTTGTGTTTTTCTAGGTAAAGAAGGATGCCAGCAAGGGAGGAAACTCAGTGTCTCCACTATTTTCTACCTCTTTTGTGTAGATACCTACCCCTTTGCAGAACAACTCCTGAGTGAAATACTGAGCTATTGTACCTGGGTACAATGGCTATGTTGTATCATGCGACTACCTTGGCTTCAAAAATATGCCTGTTATTGGAACGTGGATTTGATCAGTCACATCAAATCTGCGTCAGGGTGTAATCCAGCAGGATACATCAGTGTGTGCTTATATCACACTTGTATACTTAAATCCCTTTAATTTTTGATGGCACTTGAGCGTGTGTTTAAAGCTGTAAAATGTTTTTCTACAATGGGTTTTGCTTTGGGGGAGAAGTGCATTGGGGTGTTGGAAAAAATCTTTATGAACTGCAAATCCTTTCATATCTTTTGGCTTGTCTGCTGTGTCTGCCTGCCCCTCTGTAAAGCAGAGTAATACTCTCATGTACTTTTGCTAGTGTTGTGAGGATAAGACAGTGTTACACTGCACTTTCTAAGTGTAATATGCTATGTCCTGTTGCAGTCCCAGTGTTGGTACCAGATTTGACTAACGTCCACTCAAGGATGATTCTTGTTACCTTGGTAATAGGGGGCTTACAATAGGGCGTAATAGGGGTCTAAATGGTCTCTTACACCGTGAATTACAAGATCAAACTTTTCTACATAGTGATACCATCTGTGACTACGATACATGTTCCTTTTGGAAAGAAATCACAGTTTCCAGTTTTCCAAGTCTGTCTAACCATGTCCTTGGCAAATCACTCAATCACTACTCCCAGTTCCTAACCTGTACTAAAAATAATGTAGATTGATTTTCCAGAAATAGCAACGTATGGTTGCAAACAACCTTGATCTTTACAAGAAAGTATTATGTCTGTCATCTGCAAATTATATGTATAAATTTACTTGCCTGTTGCATTTCTGTATTACTTCTGCATGCTGGAATAATAATTGTTTGCTCCATTCTCTTGAGCTTATTCCAAAGTGCATGGGTCTGGGGAGCTTCTTGTTTGTTTATTTTCTTGTTTTTAAGTATTCTGAACTGCAGTAAATTCTTATATTCATTGATTATGCAAAAAAAAAAAAAAAAGCTTATAAAAGAAAATGAGAAAATAATCACGTATCTCTAAGTGTGTCTGCACAATAGCAGTGATTAAAAGCCCTGATATCAGGGCTTAGTATTTCATGTCCTATCAGGTAGTGAGCTTTCAGTAAAAAACAAACAAAGCAATCTTTGTCTGCTGATGAGATGTTTGGTATTATAAATTACCAAGCAATGTAAAAATTACCTTTTATTTTGGTTAGATAAAAGGTTAGATAAAGTTCCTTGGCCTGAGGTTGTCCAGGAAGTTGAGAAAAGTGTTTCTGGAAAGTTTGGAGAAAGGGTGAAAAAAGGAAAGTAGATTTTGGCATTTTTGACTACTATCTTAATATGAACTGTTGACTACTTTCTAGTTTGTACTGGTGCTGGTTTAGTTTACAAGCTTCAAGGCTTAGTAAAGTATCTGGTTAACTATCCTAAAAACAAACACTTAGCTTGCAAATGCCTTTCAAATTCTGTGATTTTTTTTTCCCTGTATTTTTAGGTAGTACATTCTTGTCAACTGATTTCTTCTCGGTATAGATGAAATTTTAAATGTCAAGCCATGGAAGGTCTGTAAGCACTTAACAACACTCAAAATAGTTCTTAAATGATCTTTAAATGTTGAATTAAAATAGCTGCTTACAATGAAATAAGGGGTAAAATACATGTGTAACAGGCAGATGGACTGAAAAAAATTAAACATGCAGAACGCTAAGTAATGTCCAGGCAAAAGATACAAATGTCAAGCTAGCACCTTTTCATAGACCCCTTACCCTTTTTTACACATACAGGTCAGTCTTTCTTCTTGACCCATTATGTTAAATCTGTTCAAATATGTCAGTAAAGCTAATGTGTAAAAAGAACAAGATGAAATCAAATCATGAAAAATCAAGCAGCAGCTTATGTTTTCTTCTTTCTTAGCAAGGAGTCTCAAATCAAGTTCACATTTTTTTCTGAGGCTAAAAGATGAAATCAGAACACCAAAATATATAGTTTTTTAAACTTTAATAAAGCAAGTCTTCCATCTAAAATTTTCTTAAGCAACGCAGGACATAATTTAATGTATTAGATTTACATTGAGCAATGCTCCTTGAAATAGCTTCTAGAGCGAGGGATAATTGCATGCCTGAATAACACTTAAATCTGGGAGCATGTCCGAAGAGTTTCCAAAGGGCTGCCCAACCACTTTGCTCCCCCATCTCCTTGCTTTTTGCCGGGAAGTGCTGCTACAGTCAGATTAGCCTGGGAAGAGGGTGAGATGAGAGCACTCACAGAAGTATCTGGTCATCAAATAATCTGAGATAGGAAAAAAACTTCCTAAGAGGCGAGGGAAGCCCCGATGGTGGTCCCCTCCAGCAGGATCGCTCCTCGAAGCAACACAGTGGTTACAAATAAAAGCTTGGTGAACTTTCTCTATTTCTTTTCCTCGCATAGATATTTGCAGTTAATTTCAATGGGTACTTGTACCACACTTTGGGAATCCCATCTCGTATATCAAAAACAAAAAGGGTCTTGCGTCCGATCTGTGTGAAATCCCCAGCTCCCAGCTGGGATTGCCTGAGGGCATTTTGGTGGCCAAGAGCCAGGGCAGGAGCTGCGGCCAGCCTCAGCCTGCCATCGCGGGCTGACGTCCCAGTAGCTCTTTCTCCTTTCTGGGCTGTCCCTCAAATGTGGCAGAATCAGGCAGCAAAGCCCTGTTTTGCAGAAACTTGTCTGTGACTGCATTTCTTTCTTTTCTTAATACCCCTTCAGTTATTTTTTTTTTTTTTTGGTTTTTGTTTTGTTTTTCTTATTCTCTTTTGAGAAATATTCAATGCAAAAGCCTGTCTGGAGAGGTGAAATCACAGCATTGGGCTAAGAGCCCTGGGTTTCTTGTCCAGACATTACTGAAAGAGAAATTACCAGAAGAGAGCTTCAAGGAAGCTCGGGATTAAATTAAGAAGGTTTGTAAACAAATCTCACTCCTGCTCATGTTGTCCTTACAGACAGGTCTGTTCTGTCAAGCCTGAGCTTAGTCCAGCCACCTCCAAGTGGCATCCCCAGTCCCCTCTGGGCATCTTCTCCAGCTTTTTGCTCCCCCTTGGCCAAAGGAGGGACGTTCCCTCTGCTCACCGCATCCTCCCCTCCAACGCTTTTCTCCCCTTCCTGGGATTTTAGGAGAAGACGCCATCTCCCTTCCCCACAGACGACTCCGCCTGACCCAGAGCGTGGCAGCCAGGACAAGGCAAACTGGTGGCATTTCCTCTGTTGCTCCGCCAAATCCTTTCAAAAGAACGTAACGTATTAACATACAACCAGCTGTGAGCAAAACGCATACCATCTGTCACAGCAATTTAAAACCACTGTTCTCATGGCCTGACTTCTTGGAAGTCATCGTAAATGCCATGGATCAAGTTAGCATAGGCGTCTGAACTTTGCAGTTACTTTAGGGATGTCTCTTCTAGGGCAGATGAGTGCATTTCCAGTGAGCACAAGCACTGACGTCAATGATCTTTCAAGGCTGGGGTGTCAGGCTGTATTAGAGGCTAAATGAACTGGCAGAAAGCCTACAAAGCCCAAAAGGTCATATGTCTGTGCAAGGTCCCAGGCCCTGCCACATCGAAGCCTGTGGGATTTGGACATGGAGGGTGATGGTCACTTTGAGCTGGCCCCGCTCTCGCTGCCCACCTCTGCCCCAGTCACTGCTGCTGGCTCTGGGAACCAGGCACTGGCATGCAATTTGGAAACCTGGGTCCGGTGTCGGCCTTGGGTAGGTCACACAGCTTGCTTTTGGGCTCCTGAGGTGCTCAGAGACCAGGCTGTAACCAAGTACACAGTCTGTGCTGCTATGGATATGGTGCATGAAGGTGGACAAATCTGCAGCATAACATCCTCGCTCTGCAGGAAAGTGTGAGACGCTCATACCTAGGACAATGACCTCCTGCAGAACATTGCCGTCAGCCTGCCCAGCTGAGTGAGGTGGTCTTTTTCTCCTAACACGCATCCTCCAGGCCTCAGGGGCAGTATATGGCTGACTTGGGATCTGTGGTGGGACAGGGCTGTGCACATAGCCACAACAAGTCCATCTTCATACCTTTCCTGCCACATACTGTCCCCTGGATCCTACTGCAGAGGCACTGAACAGTGCTACCTTGGCTAGGCATTTTTGAACATATTTATTGTGCACTAAACTGAATTTCTACTGTTTCATTACTTTCTCCCTCTTCTTCAGTTCCAACCTGAAAGCTCCTGATGGAGATTTAAGTACACAGTGACAACATTATGACCTTTATCAACAACGTTTGTAATCTCAACAGAAAGATGTGTGTTTTTTTTTTTGACAAGGCCTACTTCCCATCTATCTGTTGTGATTAACTGGATTTCCTGCCGCCCCTTCACTTCCAGTTCTTTGCTAACTCAGCCCCATCGCAGCTATTCTGTTATTTTGCCTGCACTCAGTGCCAGGCAGATAAGTCTGCAATTCCTTATGTTGCGCTGGTCACCTCTTCTGTAAACTGGCCAAACTTCATTGTTCTTACAATCCTGTATGCTTATCAATGCTCTAAGTATCTGGAAATCGCTATTAAAAACCTGTCTCCTGGATAAGACATTTGATTGAAGGTGATGTGGACCTGCCACTTTCTTTAGGTCTACATTTCATACATTTTTCATTATTGCATTTCACCAGCACCCCAGTCAGCACAGTACAGGACTAAGACTTCTGTTTTCCTGCAAACACAACAACAACAACAACAACAACAACAACAATAAAAAAAAGGAGGGGGAGGGAGGGAACCATTGCTAAAATCTTCTATTATGATTCATAATTCTTCCACTTTTACCATCTGACAATGAATAATTACTACTCTTAGGGGGCTTTTTCCTGTAATATACTTAGGAAAAAAGTTACTTCCCACTGTCATTCTGATGTCCATACACTCCCCTTTGTATCCCATTGCTTCCCATTCTAGTCATGTACCTTTGCTGGTGTCTGATGCACAATTTTTTTCAGCAGTTCCTTCGTTATTTGTTATGATATATGTGTTTTTGGTTTGTTTAATATTCTGTTGCTGGGAGAATGGTGGAGGGGGATTGTTTGTGGAGGTTTTTACAAAAGCTGATTTAATTTCCTCTCTAAACCAGCTTGTGCTTTTGTTTTATTTTGCTTTTGTTTTTAACTCCACTTGACCTCTTTTGTGCAATGTGAGAATGTGCCTTTTGGGGCATTTAGAAAATTGTGTTTAAATAGTTCCCAATTATCACTCACATTTTCCCTGTTTAAATTCTGTCTCAGAAATAATTTGGCTTATAATTGTTTTCAGCTTTGTGTAATTGGACGTCTTGAAAGCACTAAGTGTATAGAATTGCTGGTTCGGATTTCACTTGGGTTGCATGCAATTAATGTAAACCAGCCTTTCTGATTCCTTCCTTTGTAACTGTCAAGACAAGTCTAATACTAGTGTTACCTCGAGTTGGCTGCTGCATTTCTTATGTAAGAGTTTCTGTAGGTGTCATTACATGCCCACTCCTGTAATAGCTGTGTGCTCTCTAGTCCTTCGCATCATGCTTTCCTGCTTGCGTTCGGAAATCCCCCTGCTTACTTCTCAAGCTGAAGGTGTTTCTTGATGTTCTTTACCATGAAATACCCCTCCTTTCACCTTTTTTCCATTGCTGGTAAGAAGCACTGAGAGAGCAGTGGATTATCTGTGACAAAATGCAAATTAATGCTTCCCCTTGCCTTACTGTGGTGAAAGTAGAAGAATTGTGAATTTGTGTCTCGCTGCTTTTTGTAAGAGAGCTCCAGTTTTGCACAGCCTTTTGCTGCAGGAGAGCAGGATCTGCCATGAGAATCACCTAAGTGATTATTATCATTATTTTTACATCCACTAACCTGGTTTGATTTGGGGGCTGAACCTTATCACCCCACTCCCCTTTTGAGCATTTATAACCAAAGACAAATGATGGGAAGTGCAGTCTGGAATGACGCACCCCACACAAGGCAAGAACGGGGTCAGTGCGGGAGCCTGTCCCACAGACTGGTGGTGGGGACGGCTGTAAAGGTTGTGAGGACCCATGTTCAGTTCACTCTTTCACTTGAGGAGGTCTGTGCATATAGGTGCCTCTCTCCAGGCACCAGCCCCAGACTGAGCTGGGATGTTCCCTGCACTCCTGATGGTGACTCCTGCTACATGTAATCCTACAGCATCCCTGGTGCAAGAGGAAGCGGTAGTCACTCCCCATCATCGTTGTGCCTTCGTCAGTTCCAGCTGCACTGAATAGTTCACTAAAATAAATTTATATTTTTAAAGAAAAGATAAGACCCCATTCTAGAGCTACATGTTGCTGCCTCTGGGTTAGCAGGGAATTTAAACTGGGTCTCCTATACCCACCATGGGCTTATTTCCCTGGATGCTCCTGAAGGCTCACACAACATAACATTTATCCAGCCACAAAGTATTTATTTGCTTATTCTTTTTGCCAAGTGATTCAATTGTTTCTTGTGTGCTTTTAAACTTCTCTCCTCTGCCATATTTCATTGCCAAGCATCCAAGATTTTAATTTAATGGTCCTAATTTGGTCCATAAAAATCTGCATGTTTCATGGGAGAAAAACTTTATGCCAAAAGGGCCACTAATGAAAGATGATAACAGCCTTGCACAATGAAAGGAGGCATGGTACATGGCAAACAAAAAGCCCTTTTACAACATTATAAGGTTGTTCCCTTCTGTTTTGCTTAAGGCTCTATTCATTTTAAACTGAATGGTGTCTCTAATTCCACACTCTCTAATTTTTCCTCCTCCGGGAAGGCATTGATCAGTATCATTGCCTGGGTCACCATCTCGGATCTCAAACACGGCTACTGTTTACTCCCTCCCCAGAATGCTAACTTTGGTTTATTTACCCATCATTAGTAGTCCCTGAGGTTTGGCTATTTTTTTCCAAACCGTACGATGAAAGTAATTTTCAGTCTGCTCGGAGTAAGAAGTCCACAAAGTCTTTAAAAGCACAGCTGCTGAAGCAATCTATCCTACATTTGCGAAGATGGATTTGTATGGTTTAAACATCATTACACAGTAAACGGCAGTTGTCGTCATAGTCGCAAGTTGATCTGTCTCAGAATTTGTTCTTGGTTTCAACTTTCTGGACAGGGCTGCCCATGACAAGTAAAAATATATAAATAATCATTAAAGCACATGCTAGGGAAACCTTCAGTGCTTGCTAAACACAAGTAGCAGCAATAGCTTCTTAGAGATTGTGATAAATAAACAACAGCTAATATGAACCACGATAAAGGGACCTATGAAAGAAAATCTGTGCGGTTTAAGAAAGGTCTCAGTCACAACTGTCTCTGTTTCAGATAAAGCCTTTAGTTCCAGTCACCAATGTCCCTGGGTCCTGATAACACCTTTGCAGATAGGCAAAAACTGCTGCTAACTGTGATTTCCTCTTGCGCAGTTTACTCTGGTTGCAGGCAGGGGTGAGCTGAACCAATGTAAATTGTGGTTTCTAGCACATTTTCCTGCGTAATTAAGAAGATGGTTTAACCACAGTAGCTGTAGGGACTGAATCTTGGCTTTTTTGTCCCTGACTGGCCAGCAAGCCACCCTGGCAGTAGCAGGAGCTGCTGAGCACTTCTGCCCGGCCTTGGAGAGGCAGGCCGCCACTGCTATTTCTGGAGAAGGCATGGAAGGATGGGCAGCTCCAGCTCCCACTGAGTCCTCGGTGGTGCCCAAGGTCCTCCCCTGCTGCCTTGGGGACCACAGACCCAAGGTGAGGACAAGTGCAAGGGTGATGGGGACAAGCAGCAGGGCTTCCCCCTGGGGAGTGTGCACCTGCCCTGGGACTTTGCTTGGTGGGCACAGCCTGGGGGACATCGATTCCCAGGAGGTGGTCGTTCAGCTACAAAGTCTCTCCTGGGCACATGGGTTGAAGGGTATACATGCAATTTAATACAGAGGAGGAGGTAAGTGTAAGCATGGCCTTAGCAGTACTTGCAATGAGGTGTTTTGATCTCCGAAGTTTTGCTTGGCTGTTTGGCATGGGTGCTGTGCCTCAGTTTGCCTTATGTAAATCAGGAGAATGGGTTGAAAATTTTCCAGTGAAAGACTCTTTTCCAGTCTTCCATTTTTTTTTTAAATTTCAAAATCAAAAATGTTCCCCAAGGATATGACTGTTTTGAAAACATTTGCTTTGGGGAAACATGAGTTAAGTCATCTAGTTAAAGCTTGAAATGGATTGCTTGACCTTATAGGAAGGGAATGTTTCACTATTTTCAGTTTAAAAAAGGCTGCTTTAACATTGATAACAAGTTTTTAAAATGTGGTATTCTGTTATTAATCAACAGAAGTATGGTGATTTTGTTGAAAGGAAATCTCTTGTGGATCCAGAAGGACTTTTTAAAAACATCGTTTCATGTAAATATTGGTATTTTTTGAAATAATATAGAAGGAAAAATGATTTCCAGATGTCAAAATATTGCATAGACTAGACATTTCTTCTTGTCTTTACATGCTATACATTGCAGTTTACATCAATTCTCTTTAATTGTTGTAATTTTGGACTGTTTTTTCATATTTACTATAAATTGTTTTCATAAGAGAAATGGCAAGATGGTAATGTGTTCTTTTGATTCCAGCCTCCTCAGGATTCCTTTTTTTTTTAATTAGAAAAGATCAGCTGAAGCTTACTGCTATTTCTCAGCAGTTAATTGTTTTAGGTTTTTATTTTTTAGCACATTTAGCCAAAACCTTCCTCTCTAAACATCAAAATATTCAAACAATTTTTTTTTTTTTTCTAAGCAGCAGTTGATTTGAAGCCAATATGAAATTCATGGATGGGAAAAATAGTAGTTTTAGCATGGGAAAGAGAGCCTTTCACTTTTAGGTCACTGGTTCAGATCATGCGAACAACAGGCTGCCCTCAGCTCCCAGAAAGTTAAATGAAGACTCATGATGCCTCTCTTATCTGAGCCAGGTGCCTGGCCCAAATATTATATCATAGCCAGCCCATACATCATACCACACAATAGTATATTCTCATTTTGTCTCCAGTGACAGACATTTATATCTCTGGGTGCCATCACAAGTCACACGACTGTTGGTGTGAGGGCTTCTGGCATAGTTCAGGAGAATCAAGACAGCTCAATGATGAAGACTATGCTGCACCCCATCATCAGCTTCCTGCTTCTCCACAGATTTCATGTGCGATCCTCAGTACTTCCAGTGAGGTTACAGCGAGCCGTGCTGACTTGTCCATGACTGACAAGGGAAACCCAGATGGGTGTTCAAGCTCCTTGTCAGTGCAGGGAGAGCACAAACCACCCCAAGAACTAACGCAAAAAGTGTGTGGATAGGAGCAGCCTTGAGCCAGCCCTTGGAAAGCAGAGCACAGTGCTGGGTCTGATGCTGGCTGAGGTCTGACTCCTGAACCGAGACTTGCAAGGTTGGTCTTTCTGTCCATTCAAACCTAGCACGCCGACGGTGTACAGAGATCACCTCAGAAAGCTGTCAGCTTTTAGGCTGATGTCAGGGTGACTGCTTTTTAGTAGGATCTCTGGCTTTTCATCTTTTCAGGTTGAGGAGGGCCTCCAGCCTCAGCCTCCCTCTTCCTGGACACGTGCCTTGTCCTCTAGACAGGGAAGAGGTGTTGTGGTTGTACCCTGTGCTCCAGCTGCCTCATCAAAAAAGTAGCTGCAGCTGGATTGTGTAAAAAACAGCCTGATCCTGCTGGTGTGCATTAGAGCCCAGATGTCCCTGCTGAAGGGGCCTTGGTAGAGCTGTCCCATCCAGGTGACCGTGATTTTTGGATCCCAGCAGGCTTTTCATAGGAGTTTGGTGACTTGGTGTTGAGCAAGCAGAGCTCTGAGAAGCCAGATGGCAGGGCCTGGGCAGCTCCCTCACCAAACAGGACAGCTGCTGACTCAAGGGGTTATTCAAATTGGGATCTGGCTAGAAGAGAGACCTCTATGAGGAGTCTCATAGACGGCCTTTGCTTTTCAATTGTCCTGTGGAGTAGGGATAGGCATTTCCCTACCTCCCAGGCATGCTGTGCCTCAGGGAGCAGAGAGAGATGGGGCCTCAGCATGATATGCTGCCCCTTATATGAACATCTCCTTAGTATTATTCTATTTTTAGGGGCAGGAGGTGTGTCTGAAGGCCCCGGCTGCACTGATGGAGACAGATAAGTCCCACAGAGGGATTTAAAATGATGAGTTCTTTGCTAGCTGCCCAGTGGAGTGAGAAATAACTGCACCTAGGGAATTCAATCCCTTTCCTCTTCTGAAATTGAAAGGTTTCATTTGTTTGTTTTTATTAAAACTAATTCAAAAGAAAACTACTGTGAAAAATGGAGGCAGGCTGCAGAGACACTGTGGAGGAGCAAGTGTGGGGAGACCCCACTATACACTACATCAGCTCCTGGTGCGAGGAGAGCTGCCTGAAAACACTGCTGATGAATAGGAGGAAAACGCTTATATTTTCCTGTGAAAGTATCTGCATTTGCAGATCAGTTCTTAATACGACTCCCACTAAATAGGCCTTTTTTCATCAGCTGAACCTCCGGGTGTGATGTTACTGGATGATGCCACTGCTATTTTATGGGCATATGGCTTTCTAATACACTAATAATACAGGTTCAGATAAGCTCATTAAATGTACTAGAACATGAGAAGTGTGCATTAGAAAGTGAAGAATGATAACAGGCTTAGTGGAAGAACGGAAACAACAGTGGGTTCATTTGCTTTTCATTGTAAAGAACAAATCAATACCTTTTATTTGACTTTGGTCATTTGAAATATAAGGGAATGGGAAAATAGACTAACTTTCTTTTGGAAAACAGAGCAAACAGTTGCATCCAAAAATTGCTCTGAAACAAGGAGATAAATTCACAGAGCAAAAAACTAGTTTGTAAGTCGCTTATCCTGAAAGGTCATGATGGGCATAGCCAGAGATGGAAGGAGTTACCGATCAGGCAGTTGGGAAAAATAAATAAGGAGAAGAATGCCAAGGCATAGAGACGAGCTAAGTATGCACCACTTAGCGCCCTGACGAATGGCAAACATTGTTTTTGGAGCTCTGTGAGTCATGAGACATCTGAGGAAATATCATCTCAGTGAGCAGCACTATGCAGTTGAGAAACATGTGTTTAGGGGAAACCCGAATAAAGCTGGATTTCTTTGTCTGTGGGCTTCTTTTCTTTTCTTTTCTTTTCTTTTCTTTTCTTTTCTTTTCTTTTCTTTTCTTTTCTTTTCTTTTCTTTTCTTTTCTTTTCTTTTCTTTTCTTTTCTTTTCTTTTCTTTTCTT
>VXAA01005998.1:653290-666009 GCA_013399115.1 Anseranas semipalmata
CTTTCCTTTCCTTTCCTTTCCTTTCCTTTCCTTTCCTTTCCTTTCCTTTCCTTTCCTTTCCTTTCCTTTCCTTTCCTTTCCTTTCCTTTCCTTTCCTTTTCCTGTTTCTGTTTCTATTTCTATTTCTATTTCTTTTCTTTTTCTTTTATACAGGCTTTTTGAATTCCTCAAGGAACATCCAGGATGGAATGAGATGAGACTAGGTCTGGACTTCTTGCCCTACTTCCTCCAAGCAGGATCTGAGGTATCATGAGAAAAACAGACTTCCTGTTATTTCAGACCCATAGCCTCTCAGTGATTCCTGGCACTTCCAAAAAAGCTCTGGAAAACATGAAAAAAATATATGTATAAATGTTAGTTCACACATATAACCCTTACAGGAGCTGGCTATCTCCTCCTGGAGAGCTGCAGAGCTGGAGAAGGACACAAAGCCATCACTTCCCTGACAGCTGAGCTGTGGCGGCTGCAGGACCACACGGAGGTGTGCTACCAGAGGTGTGGGAGCTAGTGGCTGCTGAGATAGCTCCACGGCCCCACGAGCGGCTTGCCGCAGGCTGGCTCTGTGCACTGCAAGCAGAAGACAAACTCTTTCCCTCTTTTTTTTTTTTTTCCCCCAGAGGGTCTTAAGATTGTTTTATGAGATGTCACATTCATTTCTCTGTCAAGAAGACCAAGTAACATTGGAACAGCACATCTTGGTGGAGTGCCATAGGCAATGGCAAGCATTAGCATCAGCACTGAGGCTGTGTAAACTGTGTACATCTACATAATTATTGTATGAAAAAACAAATCTCCACAGATCCTCCATCTCATGAAGCCATGTGCTGCTGACATATTTTTTTCCCAGAGCAGAGCTTTGCCCAGTTCTACTTTTATTTATTTATTTATTTATTTTCAAGAAAAGGTCAGGGATAAAGAATAATAAGGCAAGTTTCTGTTACAATCAAAGATGAGTTGCTTTACTGAGTCAAGGCCAATCCTGAAGTAACTTTGCCTCTTTCCTTCATTGATGTTGCACAAGAGAGAAATTTGTCTCCACAGGCTTGGCCTGGGAGAACTGCTGCTGTTTCTATGTGACAAACAGCCGTTCAGGGGCGGAATGCAACGTCTTCCTCTCTGCAATCTTTTTTCCAGATTTTTTAATCTTACTCTTCTCTTGCTTCCTCCCTCTTCTGTGTCTGGCGAAGTGAAAGATGCCTTTTGCAGCACTGGGATACAGGCACAGGATCAGGACCACAGAGCATGTAATCAGCACTCCTCAGCTCGGTCTTTGGCCCTGCTACTGATTTGCTATGCGATTTAGAGCAGCTGACCGAAACTTTCTGTATCCAAATGATAGCCTGTCGTTTGCTTCCCAAATGGCAAGAAATACTATCCAAAGAGACTTAGTGAATCCAAATCAGAAAGTGCCATAGATGAATTTTACATAAAATGTCTTCACAGCCTTTAAATGTTTTTGCAAGTGTTCACCTTAGGAACAGTGGAGCTTAGGAGCACCAAAGGAGGCCCACTCACCCCTTCTGGCAGCTTGAAATCCCCTGGTCGTGCTTCCTTGCGCTTCACATTTTGTAACAAACCTGTTGCTACCTGGGGACTTTGCCACTTCACAGTCCTTATTTACCTCTCCATAACAGAGTGAGGACTGAATGCAAATTTTTCTTTCCAAAGGCACCAAGGAAGCCCATAAGCATGTTAGTTATAGAGAATAAGTCATAATATACCTACGCTGCTCCATGGGGTCATGGCGACACTCTTTGTGGTATCTGAGCAAGTTTGGTTAGAGACAACTTGGGTTTCTCTGCCTTGTGGTGTACACACTGACACCAGAAATGAAAAGGCTGACCCGGTCCTCCGGATTTCTGAGCACGGCTCTGTGCAGAGCTGTACAGTCCTCGGCAAGGTCATCTAGAGATAGTTAAGGCATTTCTGCACAGCACCTCACTGTGTCCTGTAGATAAACCCTCTGTGTGTGTATATATGTGTGTATACATGTATACTGCAGCAGATTAAACAAGTATCTGCTATTCAAAGATCGATGTGTATTTAGAGTTTGGATGAACCTAAAAACATAAACCAAGAATTCAAGAATGCCCAAAACATATAAGAAAACTGTATTTGCGCAAAACTTGAAGTAGTCATTTGTGGCTAGAGATCTCTGGTTTTCCCTGCTCCACCTCCTCTATGTGAGGAGGAGAACCAGGCCTTAAAATACAGACCCACAAGACTCAGGGACTTTGAAAAGGCATCTCAGGCCCATAACTAGTTAAAGAATGAGGCAAACAAGAAGGAGCCCAATTAAACTATTTTATTAGATGTAGGAGAACCACCAGTTGTGAAATTTACTGGTAGCTAAGTTTTCCTCCCAGCCCTACCACATATAATTACGTCTTAATTGTAGCTACTGGCTGTGGCACAAAGCTCAGGTATATAAACAAGTCCCAGGATGTGCTGCAAAAATATGCTGTATGGGAGGCATTAGCAAGAAGACAATCAGGAGCTGGAATTGTGTTCCCACATGGAAAGCTGCGGGTGGTATAAAGAGCTCTGTGTCCTTATGGATAGTTATGTGTGCTGTCTTTGTAATGACATTAGTACTCCATCATTGCTTTTTCTGGCACGTTTCTAGCCTTCAGTCACTTGGACTGATAGTTACCAAACTGTGGTCTTCGGACCACTGGTGGTCAAAGAGGTTATGGTGAGTGGTCCACAGCTGGTCTGCAGAACCATACTGAAGATCTTTTAGTTGTGTTTTCAATTAAAAGTTTGATGATATAGGGTACATGGTGGTCTTAGCATTAATGGTGGTCCCATTACCCTAAAAGTTTGGAAACCACTGGCTTAGATAATCATGTAGATCAACAGTCTATTTGTGTTATGTTGTTTGAAGTTAAATGTTACAGCATGCCCTTTCCTTTCATGTGTTAGGAGCTGAATTGCCTGCTATGCTTGTCAGTTTTAAAAATAAAGATACCATGAGGTAGTGACAAAAAATAGTTAGTGGTCTGCTCTTCCTAGTTTATGATTTATGAAGATCCTCATTTCATATGTATTGCTGTAGTTATGTGTCAGAAGTATTTTCCCCCAAACCTGCAGTATTTCAGGAGGGAAACAAGGGGTGTTAAAGTTTCATTTGCTGAAGGAGGAGTTGGGCAAATGTGGGGATAGGGCTAAGCAGCAGAGAGACTTCTGAGAGACAGTCACTGTAGCCTGTTGGGGAAGATTCAGCTGAGATGAGGAAATAAGGAGATAAACACTATTTTTTTCAGAAGTTCTGTTCATCCTTTTATTGCTTCCTTAGGTTAAAAACTGGGAAATTCTCTAAAAGGGAAAGTACCACAGTTTAGGTTGGATGTTTAAGATTAGGCAAAGGAAAGAGTCTGTTCAAAAGGTTTGTTTGATCTTTATAAGCTCTGGATGGAGGCTTACAGCTTTTAAAGCAAGCTCTTTACAGATCTGTCAGCTAACAAGTAAGAGCAGCACAAGGCTGTACCTCCAGGAAAGGCCAGTTCCCCGCCCGTACCCGGGATTCAGGATGCCTTGGAGGAGAGGAAGAGCACAAACATGACCTTTTAGTTCAGGGCACAGGGCATTTAGCTGGGAAGGAAGTGGCCTGGCTTCTCATCTCTGCTCCCAGAGCTGTTTTCATGTTTTTAACCAATGTCTGGTAAAATTACAGAAAGACTCCTGGGAGGAGGGACAAGACCTACATTTCCCTTCTGGTCACAGAATTTTGACCCCCTCTTGCCTCCTCCGCTGAGCCGTGTGGTCCTTATCCCAGGCTGAACATAGGTCAGGGCGAGTTCCCACCAGGTCCCTGTTTCCCGCTTCTCAGGCAAATGTTTTTTCTGCTAGGATATAACAAGAGGAGAGCAGCACCCCTGCCATTGTCTCCTCAACGAAAGCAGAATCACAATTGTGTGGGTAAAGGTGTCTGAAACCGCTGGCTGGTGGGCCTGGAGCAAAGCTGATGCCTCAGGCTGAACTTCTGAACTAGTTTAGGAGTAAAAGAGCAATTTCTGCATCCCGGTCAAGTTCAGGTATCAATCAGGTGCTCAGCTTCTTTTTCTGGTAAGACTGTTCATAGCCAGGATTGTCTAATGTCTCAGTCTGTAAAGTAATCCAACCTCAAACTCAAGGCCCTTGCTACTGCACTAAAACAGATGGTTCGAATGATTTTAACAAGCACTGCCCTAGAAATAAGTTGGTTTTGTGCTTTTTGTCTTCCTACTGGAATATGCTGCTGACCTCATCAGTTCAGAGCCTTTTTAAAATTTCCAGCCTAAATTTCTTCATTGCCAGTCTGTGCCCATGTATCCTTGGACATGCTTTTCCAGTTTATTAGGTCTTTTCCTTTTCTGTTGCTGGTCTGTTTTTCTGTGCTTATAGAGAGTAATCAGAGTTTTTCTCCATAAGTGTTTATTTCAGGTTAATTCAGAAGATTAACCCTTTAATCTTCAGAAGCTTCTAAGAAGATTCTGAAAAGATTCTTCTAAGGCAGCCCTTCCACTCCCCTGTTTTTTTTTTTTTTTTTTTTTTTTTTTTCTTTTCTCAAAATTATTTTTTTTTGTAGCTACTCTAGCTCAAATTAATCTTTACTTTACAAAAACAATAACAACAACAACAACAAAAACCCACTGAATTTTACATTGTTCCAGGTAAATCCTGGAATATTAGTTATATTCTGCAGTCACAGAAATCTCTCTCCTTCTAAATACCATGACACATCCCTGGCTGCTTCATGGTGGCAGCTAGGATACACGTCAGTCTTTCTCCTTCTCTGACATTCTCAGATCACATTACCTTGTTTTCTATCAGCTATTCTTCTTGTTCCCAAAATGCACAGCTTTGCATTATATACCAGCAAGCTGTGTCCTGTTTCTGCTCCTCCGGCCTCCAGGTTCATCCAGGTCTCCCTTGGTACTGCGTTGCTCTTCCTGCAGGTTGATTGGGGCAGCTACCTCCAAGCCATCAGCCAGGCTCACTGGCACACTCCCTGTGCTGTCAAACCTTGCAGTGATAAGAAGTGACATGTCCTAACACTACTAGTATTTTGGGATCGCAAAACAAGGCAGTATGAAATCACTTCATATGGACTCCCAGTGCAGACCAACATCCGGCTTTAATTTGGCCCAAACCAGAATGCTTTTTGGTTAGCCAAGAAGATGAAAGGTTGGCCAAAATGCAGTGGTTTTCTCACTGGATCTAAAAGGCTTTGCAGCTTTCAAATACCAAGAGGTTAAATTGTTGGTGGTGGTTTCAGTTGCTGTTGGTTAGGCACAAGTGCTATCCCAGTTGTAGGAGCTCCAGGTGTTTGTGTGGAGGTTAATTCCACACTTGATCTATTATTTTTATAATTTATCATGACCTATAGTGCATCAGAGCTGGAAGTACACAAGAACCATCATGCCAGGCACAGAAAATTAGGCTTGTTTCCAAGCCTTATTCCAAGCCAATACTGTGATAAACACATTTGAAAAACAGCTGGAGAAAGTTTATGCTGAGATTTTCATATATCTTTTATTCAGAAAATGTTTTCCATGACTATTAAAACCTTTGTTTCAGGTAAGCACCTGGTTTGTGTGTGCTGTCTGATACTGATTCTTGACAGAGAGGGCTAAAACAGTAAAACTCAGACCAGAAACGTTAAAACTGAAAACTGAAACAGTAAAACTCAAAGCCAAAATGGTTCAAAGTTCAGAAAATTCTACAAAATGGTCATGCTTGGCGCAATATTATTTTGGTGACAACTTCATTGCTGTCTGTGTGATGTTGTGGATCTTTCTTTCAGCTAAATCTTACAGTTGTATTTTAAGGAAATTGAGAATTTTGTGGTTTTTTTCATGCATTTTTTTATCTCTACTGCAATTAAAATAGTCTTGCTTTATGAAAAAAAAACGAATTTCTGTACAATTGGCTTTTATTGAGAACTCCTAAGAACTACAGAAACCAGATCAAAACAGTACTGCTCTGCAGCGAGAACATAATACACAGTGACAGCATTGCATGCAGGCTGGCTCACTACCCACAGCACTGCACGGGCATTGGGAATCAGTTTTTGCATGGCATTTTGATGTAGGTCGTCTGGACAGCACAGTCTTTAGAAGCTGGGCCTTGGCTACATCATAGTGAAGGTGATTTCACAACACTATTTCTTATTTATGTATGCAGTATGATTCTGGGAGGTGGATAGAAGGACTGCCTGGAAAAATAAAGTGTATTAAAACACATCTTGAGACAATTTCTTGTGGTGATTTTCTGGATGTGAATATCAGACAACTTCAAAAACATGGAATCACACAGTGGAAAACAGACCTGCAAATGGCACACAACAGAGAGAGCCCTGAAGGCTGGTGGACTGGTCCTCACCACTTGTGGCTCAGCTGCCAAAGTCATTGAAGTGTCCCCTCTGTGCTTACAGGGTGATCTGTGAAGATTTCTATGGTCCTTGGAATCCTTTCTACTGGGTGACAACCCAGATTTTTATTAATATATTTCCATTGCTTCTAGCTTCCCAGGCTCCTATTCTTGTCCTACACTGTCCTATTCTATTCCTAGAAGTGAAATATAGACGACATCTTCATTTGAAACACAGAAGCGTCTAAAAATGACCACGCAATGGTAGAGGCCCCAGGCAGGCCCTATGAAAAGCTCATGCCAAAAAAAAAAAAAAAGCAAGAGGGTAAAAAGAGGCTATGAGGGAACATAGGAGCTAAGATATGACTGAAGTTGCAAGTAAAAGAAAGGACTCTTCACAGCACAAGCTGTCAAATTACACTCCATATAACCACTGCCTGTGTTAATGACTGTTGATCATCACAAGTAATATTCTCTATTTAAATAAAGTAAAACAGTCTGAAGTTGTTTTATGTGATTCATTTTTCCAGAGGGACAAGTTCAAGCCTTAATTCATACTTCTGTAAGAGAATACATGTCCCAAAGCAGTAGAAACTAGAGGTGCTTTCAATTGACAGACCCTGAGATGGCAGGTAAGGTCCATGTGTGGGTCCCACATTGAGGATGATGAGGAGAACCTTGTAAAGAGCTAGCTGCTAACTTCCTTTAACTCCACTCTGCTGGGGGTTTATAGGAAGTGAAGACCTTGGAGATATAAAACTCGGAGCTGGCAGAGCTCCACCTTTTCCTATGATCACTCAAAGTGGCTGTGATGTCCACTGACCTCTCTCGTATTTGGTCTATAGTCAAGAAGGACATCTCCACTATAGCCATTCCATCATCTGCCTGTCTGATCTGGCTTTATTTCAGAGATAACATGGATTGGTTCATACAGTTTGCTTCCCTGTTTGTCTACAAGGGAAAATCAACTCCTACTGCCTTGGCCCCTGTCCTCTTGGTTTGTCATCATGGAGCCTCCTGCAGCCGCTATTTTGGATCACATCTGTTACATCCAGTATATCCAATATCCTCCAAGAGGGTTTCTTGGGGTTCACAGTAGTTGTTTTGACCAAAGATTGAAGGTAAGATGCAAGTTCCTTGTTGCTTTCTCCCATGGGGATTGTAACATCAAGACTCAGCTCAAAGCAAATAAGAAGTGAGACTGATGAGGGAGCCTGTTTGGATCACACCTCACACAGGCAGCGTTATCTGTGGCATTCCTAGGTTGGGAAGGCTTGAATTTGAAATGTTACTTGTTCCCTTTTAAAATGGATTTCATTTTTACTTTAGGTACTTCCTTTTGTGCCAATAATTTTTGCAGGCTGATTCCCTGATCTCCTGTGCATTAGAGAGGCTCTACTGACTTTCCACAATGTGATTTGAAGTAAAGTTCAATCAGGATAAGTCCCTGTGTTGTGCCAGGGTCTAGCTCACTGTTGTATCTTGTTCTTATGTGCCATCTGCATGCCCTTTGCCCTTGGCTGAAGCTCTCTCTTCCCCACAGGCTTCCTGCACATTCCTTTCTGTGTGGTTACATATACCTCCATCAGAAATCCGGCTGGGTGAGGGATTTTCATTTCGTGGAAATAGGGGAAACTACTGTGCCTAATGACATAAGACCCTGTCAAGTGACATTAATAGGTTTGCACTAAGGTCTAAGAATTTCTTCTGAGAGTTCTTTTCTATGAAATCGAGTTTACCCTAGGCCGTGAGACACCATCTGTAAACTGCACAGATCACAGGGGGCATAAAATGCGCATTGTCTGGTGTTGGCTCTGCTGCACACGGTGTCGTGTAACTGCAGGGGTGAAGATACCTTTCCAGTGGTAACACATCACAATGGTTGCACAGTTGTTCCCCTTCCTAGCTGCCATATGATATGGTTCTTGTTCCCTGTGGCTCAGCAGGCTGCTACTACAGCTGCAGCTTGAGCAACTCATGGTCACTAATAGGGGGAAAACACAGACAGGCAGGTCTGCAGGGCACTGAGGGAGCACAGCATGCTTTGCCCAACACTGTTAGCACCGTGCTGTGCAATGCAGCCTTGGGCTCCAGGGATGGGGTGCTGTGGTCTCCCTTCACCACACCACTCAGCATGCAGGCACGCGAACCTCCTGCAATTAAGTGTCACATCTTCCAGCAATCACTTAATCTGCCATCCGTAGAGTGAGGCCGGTCTGAAAGCCATCCTTCCCTGCCAGGAATCCTAAGAACTCAAAAATATGTGATGGTGAACATCTAGAAGCTACCACATTGGACAGTGGTTACCCCCCATGACCTGGCAGATGTGCAAGCCGCCCTGCTCTGGGCTTTGCAGCGTCGTCCTGCATTGCACCCCTGTTGCAATCCTTCACTTTTTTAAGCCGTGGAAACTGAGGCAAACAAAGGCTGAGTAAGTCGACCAGTGCTACACAGCAAGCCTGTGGCAGAACTGGGAACCGAACGCAGACTTTCTGACTCCCAGTCCTGGGCTTGAGCTACCCACTGAACTCTGACGTGGGACGAAGTGAATCTCACCAGAGACATCAGATAACCACAGTTTAATTTGGTTTCTCTGTGCTCTGTACCCTGGGGAGATAGCAGACCTCTGGCCACGAAAGGCACGTTATTGAGAGATTTACTGTTAATTCCTCCTTATGAGGTCCATCTTGTTATGTTTGGAGTTGCCATAGGTTTCTGTTTGTTTTGTCTGTTTTTTTTTTACATGTGGGGCTTGTGTATTTTATTAAGCCCTTGGCTAGTATTTTGTGCTTGTTTAAGATTTTATAAAGGTTTCTTTCGAGGTTATTCATTATAGCTTTCAAAGGTGGCCTATTCTGCAGGCTTGCTATTGAATGACAATCTTTGACAGACTGGTGTCTCACAGAGGGGAGAAGACTGTTTCTCATATGCTCATAATTAGTGTTCCCGAGGGTTCCCTAGCTGCTTTTCATAGCTCCACATTCACATTGACCTTGAACTTTGAATGCTCCAGGGCTTCTTGGAGCACAGTCACTGGAAAGGTAGGCTAAGAGAGAAACCTCCTTTTATTTTCATCACTTAAAAAAAGATGTCTTCCAAGAGATACCTTGCTAGTACCTTGTACTTTTGGCTCTGCCACTGATCTGCTGATAACCATGTGGAAGACAGTTGACCTCTCTGTCTCATCTGTCCTTTTTCTGACTTGTTTGACAGTGCTGTGGGCAGTCAAAGGTTTTTGGCAACCTTAGTTACTGCTCTGACACTTTTCATGATATTAGGTTATGGTAGTCATGTCCTTAAAAAAGTTGTTTCGGACACAAAAAAAAATTAATTGGGTTGGGGAAAAGATTTGGAGTGTGTAGAATATTCTATTAGAAAGAGAAAACAACAGTTTTTTTTTAGTACAGGTATGTATTTTCGGGTTCAATGTGTCATAACACACCTGAAATTTAGAAAGATTTTTCCTTTCATCTACTTCATATTAAGCATGCAGTAAGAGTTTGTTGGTTGACTTAAATTTTGGAGGAACTGTTTTTGTTATTTCACTCCTTATACAGAAGCAAGAGCATTGTTTCACTTAACAGATTTCCTTCCTCTGGAAAATGTTGACTTTCACTCTAACTGCAATTATTAAGATTAAAAAAAAAAAATCTTACTTAAAAGGATATGAGTCGATAACAACTGTGAAAAGATTAATATTTCCTCTAAGCCTGAAGACAGATTGCTTACACTCTTTTTGCAGATGCCCCCCCCCCCCTTTTTTTTTTCTTTTTTCTCGCTGAAAACAAAGTTCTAAGAATGAGTGTCTGATAATTTTTCAGCTGCCTCCCCCTCGTGGTCAATCTGGAAAACATCTGGAAATGTTGAGAAACTGGGTAAAGATCTCTTCACCCAGTGCAAGTGGTCAGCACTTGCATTTAAGCTGATTCTTTTTAGGGGGAGCCATTCAAATGCTGAACAAATGCAAATTAAGGCAAGAACATATCAGTTCTTTCCAGGAACAAAAACTCCAAGTAAGCTTAAATGAAAGAGTGAAGATACTGCAAAGAACTCTATCTGCAGTTGTAACTGGGTTGAGGCTTTTTCTGACTCCCTTTAAACTATGCTCTTGCCCTTTCCTCTCCTCTCCTGCTTCAGATGGGCCTGAATGTTACAGCAGAAACTTTTCCTCTCTTCCTTCCTGCATGCCATGTGCCCTGAGAGCAGGGCAGTGACTTGTTCCCCAGCCTCATGGCTCCTGGTCTTCCTCATCGCTCTCTTGATTTGTGGTTCTGCCTCCATACAAGGGCTGCAAATATTTGGTTGATCCCTAGGTTTCATGTTTCTTTCATACTGATATGGAAGCTAAAATGTTCACTACAGCCTGAAAGAGGAAAGATTCAATAGCTAGTCTGGCTGATGGTCAGTGCAAGTGACAGATGAGCATTTCATCCAAAGGCATCATGAGGAAGAGAGATGCAAAGCCATATCCACCAGGCAATGTGTAACCTGAAATACAATAAAAAATAAAATCCAGTATTGCAATGATTTGCAATCAAATGAAGTAAGATTGTCACAAGTACATGTGTATTGTACACTGAAAGCAGCCTCTTTACCATGGAGCACACAGTCACAATTCCTGAGATCATAAATTTCCTTGAACTCATTGTCCTTCTGAACTGTAAAGGTATTAAGAAGTGCCTGAGACCCCTCTGGTTCTCTAAAAAGAAATCATATTGCTTCATTTCCTCTGCAACATGATCCTCTGAAGTTCAGAATCAACTTGAAAGGATAACGTTAAGAGGAGGAGGACAGCCTCTGCGGTTAAGGCAGAAAATTGTGACAAGAGAAATGGGCCCATTTCCTGGTTTTACCGCAAATTGAATGGGGTATGGAGGAAGCTGCTCATATATTGTGAGCTTTTAGTGCCTATTGTGCTAACCAGAAAAAAGGGCCCGTCCTTTCCTTCATCCTTTGTGCCTTTCTCATTTTGGATCAGAAACTTTTCCTCTGCATTATGTGTCTACCCCAATCCAAACCAGATCCCTTGTGTGGCAAGAGGCCTGCAGGGACTTCTGTAACGCTAATAATAATTTGAAGACGTCTAAAAATGGGACAGCTATCCAGGTTTCTGCCCTACCTTGCTGTTAATATCTCTATAATCAGTGACAGTTGTCCTATAAATTGGCCTCATCCTTCAGTGTTATGACTTTCGGGAGCAGGCCCAAAGAAAGCCTGTTATCATTTACAAGGGGAAATGGCCGGTAGCCACCAGGTGTCCCCCTTCTCCATGGTTTGGAGGTGAACCGGGCCATTTCACTGAAATACGTATTTTATTGAAAATTTGAAATGAAATGCTGATTGTTATTTGGGCCCCATATTATGGGCTCCCTCGTCCTCCCCCCAAGCCATGCCGTGGTGGCGAAGGTGGCAATCACCACCTCAGCCCGGGGGGCTGGAGGTAGGCCAGAGTTGTGGTATGAGAATGACAGAATTTCAATGCTCAGTCACAAACCGATATCCCACAGAGTAAGAAAGTCACAGAGCACATAACCTGAGGAATGATAAAGGTATATACAGATGTAGGAAGTCCAATTCTTCCAGAAGATGTGCAGTTTGTTTCTGAATCAAGCAGCTTGTCATAGTCTGAAGATTTTGGAAAGTGGCAACAGTACACATCTTCAGGCAATTCAATGATTGCACTTGTTTACGAAGGCAATTCAGAGGATTTCGTTATGCCTCAACCCATGCAAGGATTCCTGGGATTTGTTTCTATTTGCACAAAAATAAAACCACCAGCTCTCTACTGAAATGTAACTATTTAATTAAAAACAGAGGGGGAAAAAGAAAAAACAACAACAAACCAGCGATCTTCCCACAGGGGCTAAGTATATTTTTCTGTCCTGATTGTTAGAGCACAGTTTTGGGTTATGTGTAGGCTCAAATCTCTGGCCTAATGTACAGCATTTTTTTTTTTTTTTTCTGGCTTACTCTGACTCAGGTGAGATGGTGTGCTGATCTGGGTTTATAATGAGCCAGACCTAGTGGTGTAGCAGAGTAAATTTCCCTTAACACATCTTTTCGTCTTTAGAATAGCCTTGTAAATGGTTTGCTTTCAGCAAAATTAAATTTGGATTTGTCTGAAAAAGCTGTGATTAGCTCCAAGCAATGTTTTTACAAAAACAAAGGACATAACATAGACCCTGAGGGCTGCAAGGCTAACAGAGAAATGGAAAAGACAAGGAAGCATGGGGTGCATAAGAAAGGCCTCTCTCTAGTCATGGGATATCCATGTTTAATTTGCCACTTGAGGGCACTGTAGAAGTGAATAATAAATACGGGCTTTGAGAATTGGGGTAAAAAGAGCATTTTCACAGAATCACAGA
>VXAA01005999.1:0-13939 GCA_013399115.1 Anseranas semipalmata
ATGGCACTGAGCCTGCCAGAGTTGAAGTAGCATTTGGACAATGCTATCAGACATACGGTCTGATTTTCGGGTGGTCCTATGTGGAGCCAGGAATTGGATTCGATGATCCTTATGGGTCCCTTCCAACTTGGGATATGCTATGATTCTATGATCTGTGCTCATACTAAACACATGCTTAAATCCCTATGAATCGCAATGAATCCCTATGAATTCCTATGAAGTATGTAGTCCATTGGGATGGGACAGACCTAGGCAGGGAACATCTTCATTGTATGCTAGAGAGTAGCTTTGAAACTTATATTTTGAATTATCATTCTGCTAGATGTCAGTGTGATTTTAAAAAGAAAAAAAAAAAAGAAGTAAAATGACATTGTTACAAATCTTGATTAGACTGGAAATTGATAGACAACTTACTAACTTGTTCAGCTCAAATTCTATTCTTTAACATTCTTACAATGACATTCCAGCTACTTGCCTTAGATGACTAGGCTACAGTTAAATCTCACCATCTGAATTAATTCTGAATTTTCAGATTAATTTTACCTTTCCTTATCGATGTTCTGTCATTTGAGTGCACTTTCTGACCCTGCTTATTAAGGAGAGGGTTTGATTTGACTTTTAAATTACAACAGCATTCTTCCCTGGGATCATGTGCTGATAAACAACGCTTTGCAAATTTTGTGAGCCTTTTTTTTTAAAAAAAAAAAAACAACCAAAGCAATAACACTTTTATCTGAAGAGCACAAATATATTTGAGGTGACCAACAAAGATAAAACAACATTTTAATAGCTTGAATATTCTACAAAGTCAACACAGTAAGAGCGGGTTTGTCTGAAAAACACATCAGTCAGTAAAGAAACAATCGTAATTTCAAATCACTCAGGGAAAAATATGTTTATCTGTGGCTGCTTTAAAGACTCGAAAATTAATTTAGCCAACTTTCAGAGGGGACTAAATGACCTTTTGCCAGAACCACCATAGCAAAAGTTTAGTTACCGTCTGACTTCTTGCATGATGGCAAAACCCAGAATCCCACAAGGCACGTGAGTGCAGAGTCCCATCAAACAGAAGTCAAGGAGAGGATCTCGCATACAACCAATTCTAGTCTCCTATATATTTATAGCTACTCTGATTTGGGCAAAAAAGAAAACAGAGCCGGATGCATGTGCTAGATCAAATCCATGATAAGGTGTGCTACTGCATTTTGGATAAATTGCAAGTGGCAGGTCAGTTTTACCAAACAAAAAGGGAGTTATGGTTGTTAAATCTCACGAAAGCGTGGGTTATTATTGCCAGATCAATACATGATAAATAACAGTGTATCCCACACAGACCATATATCTTAAATCAACCCTGTCAAACTATGCCTGTTGAAGCAGAGCTAAAAATGACATTGAAATTTTTCATGCAGTTTGTACTTCAGAGTAAATCCATTCAACCCAAGGAGAAGTAAAGAAACAGCAGATCCTCTCAGAGAAATTACTCTTATCTAGCAACAGCATTCCTGCTTCACCAGGGCTGAGGACATTTTTAAAGTATCTAACTAGCAGTGTCACTCAGGCGTTCCTTCCCACAGAACTGAGTCCTAATTTGAAGAGTACACAGAGCATAAAATACAGAAGTGAATCACGACAGCCTGATACCCGATGCCTCCTGCTCATCTCCTCAGACAACTCCACTTTTGCTTTCAGTGACTAGTTTCCAAACTTTTCTGACAAATGAGTCACTATCCATCCACCCATGTTTCTTTTGGCAGAAAAGAAGCCTTATGCAATTTTTTGGTGCCAAGAAAGGCTCACCCATTGCAACTGGGTGACAGGGAGCAGCCACCACACAGAGCTGGAGATGTAGGAGAGCTAGGCCTCAGCACCGTGGCCATGTCCCCAATTACTGTGCACAAAATCCTCTCAGAAGATGTCTGAGGGCTCCAGTTAACACAATATTACCAGTAACAATTATGTTATTCATCAACAAAAGGCAACTTTTGTTGCAAAAAACAAGGCAAAGTATTTTTCCTGAACATTTGAAGGAAGCATCTCCTAAATACCACCTTCCCTTTGAACCTCTGGGTTTACCCAACATCTCACTCCATGCCTACTTAACCCTGTCTGACTCTGGTTTCCACCTGCATTCCCTCCCCTGCTTGTTTTCTCTATTGCCAATGTGTTTCTGTTTAGTATCATTTAATAATTACAGTTTTAGGTCAGTTCATCTAAACTCGTTCTGTCAAAAAAGAAGTAAATGGCATTAAGCATATTTGGTATTTCTGTGCTGAGTATAATCTGAACTGAAATACACCTCCAAGGATTTCAAATCTGCTGCAGCTCTTTGTCATATTATACTGATATTAGCCCTATTAGCTAGCTAAAGATTTTACCTTTTTTGAAAGTGTGAGCCCTTTTTTTTGCTCTGTATTTTCTCAGACACAAAATTCTTATTGTTTTAACAACCACCTATTTTTTTCTGGAAGACATCTCTTCCAGACAGACATTCTGGAAACACCAGCAATAATTTCTGACCTATTATGGGTAAATCAGCAGTATTAAATGATCTTCAAAGCACTTCTGTGGATGGTGCAAAATGCATATAAACTGCTACAGCCAGTTATTGACAGTTATCTACCTTCTGGTGCCATTACACAGAACAGCCTAATATACATAATCACAGTAATTATGCAGAGTACAGCACAAACAAAAACAAAATGATATGCTGCTTCACACTGGCACTCTTTCAACCAAACTCATTTTCACATTTACAGTATTGCAAATATGGACAACATTATTAAAGCAGAATTTGAACATAATGATGAGTACCAACTCCACAATAAATTTGTGTTTTCCATCTTCGGTAAGTTGTAGGTAGCTGCTTTGATGTCTTTTTGATGGCACATTAAACCATTCAAAGTCCAACAACCTGTAAGTCTATCTGCTTTTCTCAACAGTATCTCTGAAGGTTAAATATTACAGCATTTCTAATCTCCTACTGCCTTAAGCTAGCATTCGCTGTTTTACATAGCACAAGGAGCTGGTAGGAATTACCAGACAAAAAAACTTGACATTGGGTCCAAAAATCTGGTCCAAAATCACATCTGCAGTTAATTCTGAAAAGAAACATTATTTCTGCTTTAGAATAAAATGTATATATTTAAATTTCCTCCACAAAAAGGAAAAAGTATAGAGAAAATATGTTCAGCACTATCATTTCATTTCAATTATTTTTTAAGCAAAACGAAACCCTGGAGCCCAACATTGAGACTTCCCACACTGCAGTACCATCTTCCATGAGCACAGCTGTTTTCAGAGCATAAACCCTCCTATTCTCCCTGATAAAATTGCAAGCTACTGTTATTTAAAGCATGCAGCTATTTAAAAGAAGAACCCCTGTTTGGTCACAAGACCACTCTGAGGCTGGGGCTGCCACTCTGGCTGGTGGTTTGCTGGGAGCCATACTGGGCTTTTTCCTCCTGCTGGCCCCAGCAGCTGGGCAAGGCTCCAGGGCAAGGACAAGAGGGAGCTGAGGTTTGCTGGCAGTTATTTTGGGGGAGGGTATTGAAGGCGCCTGGAAAGGACTCAACAGGTACCAGAGATAAGACACTGCTGTGGCTGAAAGATCACCCAGAACCCATCTAGATAAGCAGTAAGTGATTATTGCACTGGTGTACAATTGTAAGCAATGAGTTACTGCTGGCACAGAACACCCACAGTTGGAAACTCAGTAGCTTGAAGAGGAAGAATAAAGGATGGCCCAGTCTAAAGCCTCCAAGTAAAGCCTTGATACCAGCAGCAGCTATGGAAGTCTTTTTCACCTAACTATTTGGATACCAGCTCTTTCACAAGTGATTTCATCTATTCACGCTTATGACATTTGAGAGTGGGAAGGGGGAGATAGAAGGATCATCACAAGCAAGCTCCCAAGGAAAACAAAACTCCGAATATTCTGTTAAAGGACTAAATTAGTAGAACGTTTTTGCACACTGACCCATGCTAACAATGTCCTCCTTCACACCAAAGTGTGTGCCCTGGTAGGAATTAAAACCAAGACCACTGCGAGATGTAGAGCAAGAGAGAGTCAGAGAATAAACCTGTGGAGTCCCCTCTTGTGTCAGCAAGGAGAGAGTGATGTTCAGGTAGCCCAGACTGATCAAGCATAGGAAAGACCTTGACACCAGCAGCCAGACTCCTTTAGCCACTGTCGTGAAGGTCTCCAGTCCCAACGAACTGCATGAGCAGAAAAACGCAGTTTTTCTCCAGACATTCCTTTAACCAGCTTCAGTTCTTATTTTAAAAGTGAAAACTAAAATGCTAACACCTCTTAAGGAAACAAGGCCACACAATGATGCTGTCTTGGTGTGTACACCCCCATGCCTGTTTGTCTTTCTTTTTGGTGTCTCTTCCCAACCTTTGTGAGCCTGTTGACCAATTTTCTTCTAATATGACAGGCAAGAAGAAGTCTCAAAGACAGTAAGTTCCTACATGTTTCCGGAAAATAGGGCGTGGGTAGAAGAGAAAGACCTCATTAATGCTGCCTGTGAGGGAAAGGCTGTTGAGCAAACTCCCACCTCTTTAGGAACCAGATTGCAAATGAGAGAGAAAACAAGCAGTAATGAGTATCTCAAGTATGGGAAAAGCTTCAATGAGTGCTCGCACCTTAGTAAGCTGCAGGGGATCTAAACACAAAACCCCGAGTCATAGGAATCCAAACTTCCTTTTCAATCTGTTTCTGATATTTGGTCTTATCATTTGGGATAATTTAATCTTGTTTAGTTTCAGGACCTGAAATGAGAAGGGGACCAGGTATGTTTGTGTTTGAGGTCCAAGCGCGCACATCTGTGAGCTCGCATAAGCTTCATGCAGGAAGGAAATGCCTCAAATAAGACAAAAAATTACTCATATATTTTATCTATCCTAAGACTGGGAAATGGCCGTCTGTAATTGCTGATAATTAATGGCCACTGATAAAATTAATGGAGTGCTGGTTGTTGAGTGAATCCTGTTCAAGACTGCATTATATGGGCAGGGCAACAGCTTATAGGAAAGGAATTGTTTGATTTCCACAAAACAACTTAAACTAAGATGAAAGCTTTATAATCAGAGTTGAGCTTGTGGTTTGCATATTAGATATTCTGCTTCTATGTACCCAGCTGACTAGAGCAGCTTTAACTCTTTGATAAAACTCTCTATTTATGCTTTAGAGTCAAACAGCAGCAAATTCCTCACAAACATCTTCACCATGAACATGCTTTTGATTTTTTTTTTTTGTCAGCATGTTGCATTCTATGTGGTCTGTAACCGGTTTTCCATCAGGCACAGGGACTCAGGCCGTCACTTTCCTTGGCAGAAAATCTCCTACAACTCCCCTAAAATGCAAGCCTCAGTTCTTACACTCCTATTACACTCTGATAATAAAAGGTCTTCCAGTTATCACCTAGAAGCTATGGCAACTGCTTGAAGACAACATCCCAACGTAGCTTTTCAAACATCTATTTTTTATCTTATATTTATTTTAAACTTAATTTCTATAGAAGCAAAATATAAAAAGATAAAAAGGTTTTAAGTAGGGAGGGTGATATTTTTATTTTTTTTTAATTGCAACATTTTCAAAAATGTTTCCATTTCAAAAGAAAAATTCCCACTGCAAGTACTTGGTAAAGAAAATGTGTTATATAGAACATTTTCGGCTTCTGTTTCAGAGTCATGATATTTAATTTCTGCATCCAATTTATTTTATGGGAGTGTTATGTCCATTTTACTTCATCCCATGATGTTGCTAGAATGAATTAATTTTATGCTTAGATCAAACCACCTCCCTAATAGCTTCACTTATTCTTTTGGCCACACTGTCAGTGTTCAATGGAGTAAAACGTTGAAACTGCTGAGTCAGCATATCCAAACCTGCTAATACCTATGAGAGACCAGTTCAGCTTACATAAAAATAATACAGCCACAACAGCACCGGAGCTAAAATGTCTGGCCTCTAAGCAGGTATAGCCAGGTTAGGTGAAATATGGTGTCACCACTTATGGCCGAAGGCCAATCTTTCACAGCTTACATGGGTAGCAGGTTGATAAATCTGGAATTACAGCCAGTCTCCAGGAGGAAGCCTGTCTGCAAGCTGCACGGGGCTTTGATTTTTCAGAAAAAAGGCAAAACGCTAAGGATCTCATGGAGCCCAGTTTGACTTAGTAGAGCAAACCGTTTTGGAGTCATCTTTTACTATCCCTACAGGGACCTGTTCTCTGCTCCTATTCTCATGAGAAGGTCCTAACCACAGAGTAAAGGCCTCACCAGTGCTGAGTAGAGGGGAAGGATCACCTGCCTTGACCTGCTAGCAATACTTTGCCTAATGCAGACAGGGTGCCCTTGGCCTTCTGTGCAGCAAGGGTACATTGCTGGCACATGCCCAACCTGGTGTCCACCAGGAACCCCATTTCCTCCTCTAAAAAGCTTTCCAGACAGCATACCGGTACATGGAGTTGTTCCTCCCCAGGGGCAGGGCTTGGCATTTCCCTGAATTTCATGAGACACCCATCAGACCATTTCTCCAACCTGTCGAGGTCCTTCTGAACAGCAGCGCAACTATCTGGTGTATCAGCCACTCCTGCCAGTTTTGTACTGTCCGCAAATTTGCAACACTCAGATGCAGACACCCCCTTCTTGAAGTAGTTCTAGTTTGATTAGTCAGGTACCTGAAAACACCGAGAAAGTCCCTCTCTGGATGGAATATCAGTATTTACCAGTCTTTTAGCAGAAAGGCACGAGTTTTGCCTATAGGTATCTTTTCCTATAAAGTTCATGCTTCGAAATGCTTCTACAAAACCTGTATCAACTGGTTTAATAAAAGATACTCTCTCTCCCTAAAACTTCACATCTCTTATTAGACCAAAATGGTTGCTACTAGTACTACTGCTATTGCTACTATAAAATTTCAATCTTCTTGCATGGGCTTTAAGAGTAGGTTTTATGGATTCTTCACAAGTAGTTAAGAACTCCTGACTCTCACCTCTGTGTACGTGAATAAATTGCCTCATATATTTTGTTAAATTATTATTAACTACATTTATTACCTGAAGATTTAAGCCTTCATTTGAGAGATCCATACAGAGAGTAAGGAAGTACACAGTACTGGAGGGGCAGATTACTGTGCTGTCTACCTCTTCCAAGATACCAACGGCAAGATCTCTACCAATACAGCTACCCCAGTTCACACCAGGTAGTCGTCTCCCTTTAACACTTGAAAAGCACTTCTTATTTAACAATGGCAGATAATTAAATAAACAGAGAAGCATATGCCTATAGAGACCACTCAGTCCCAGACACAAATGTGAGAATGTTTTTTTCCTCTAATTAGTATTGAAGCCAATTTCCTCCTTAACTCTTTATCTTAACATGCATTTGAATTTCTCAGAAGCATTCACTTTGACTCTAAGAAAAGCAGTGTTTCAAACACTTCCACCTCTGCTGATGTCCGGATTAGCACTCCTCCTGGAGCAAAGCATTTCACAGAATGGCTTTGCTTAGCAGGATGTGGCACCCTGTATTTGTGCGAATCAATCCAGGCAATTTCAGGGTCACTTTTAGCAAAGGAAAGCCTGCCTGTTAAGACCAGATAAGAATGAGGTCATTGATTTATTTTTTCCTCATTATCTGGCAAGGTTTCAGTTGAAGCCTAAACCCATTATCTCTGTGGAAATACAAACATGAGTTGGTCCCTTGAAGCAAGTTAATTTAGTCTGAAAACAGTTAGGGAGTTACCTTCTGAATTCAATTAGCTAATAACTCCTGATGGGTATGGGTCATAGCAGATCAAGGCATCGTGCTGGTTCAAGCTGAATGCAATTCCAGGTGATATCAAAGAAGCACGTTTCCTTTTCATACCAAACCACGGCTGCAGCTTCCAGCCACCGTCTCCAAAATCTCCATCAATAAGAGAGACAAATTCATGTCGGGGGGGAACAGGGAACACCCCAGGGACAAGAACAGCCACGGTGCCTTTGAGCCGTGGCTCCCCCAAAGCTTTCCCTTCATGCAGGCAGGAAATCAGCAGGGGAAGGACTTGTGCCTTCCAACCAGGCTGAACAAGGCCCTGCTGCTCCCTCGCGGTAATCAGACTGTGTGGACGTTAAAATCCAAACCCCTCCCTGTAGCAGCCCAACGTGGGATCCGTTCTCTATTCCCAGGCAGCAAGTAATGCCTGTTTTCCTGTGTTTCCAAAGAAGAAGCAAGAGTCCTGCGTCGTTCGTGGGCCAGCAGCCCAGAGGCTGTTTCAGGCTGGGCTGGGAAAACATGTCCAGCTTAACAGCCAAGTTAGAAAATAACACCACGACAGAAACACTGACAGGCTGGAGCGCACTGTGATACCCGCCGGTATTGCTGTAACGAAGGGGAAGCAAATGGCGCGAGGGCGGCGCGGTGCGACTGTTCTCTCAAGGAAACACAGTGCTCTGAGCAGTGCTGGGCTATCGCAAGCTAAGCGCAGCTCCCTCCTACAGAAACTATTCGTCATGTTACATGAAAGCAAATTTCTTCCCAATATTACCTCAGGACATTAGCTGGATTATAATTTTTGCGTTTTTCCGAACTGATTTCCACCTTAATTTGGTTTTGAGCACCTGATTAAATTTACCCTCCCTGAAGAAACAGACATTCAATTTAACTCCAGCTTGACATTGTACTCATACTGAAATACAATGCTCACGGTTGCACTTTTAGTTAACGAGCAATTTTGTCACTGTTTTGAAGTGGCACTCCCTAGCCAGGGACGATATATTGGCTTGCTCCTGGATGCCTGCTGTTGCAGACAAGCTCAGAAAGCAGTCAGAGCAATACAACACACAGTGCGAAAAGGGGAGCCGCCACTTCAGAGAGCTACAAAATGCCGAGTTACGGGGCGAGGGAGGCCATGTATCATGCTTGCCCAGCACACTTTACCTTTCCCAAGTGACTCTTTTCATCCCACCAAGATGCACCATGGGACCACGGTGCTGCAAGGTGCAGCACCGGTGTTCATTTTATTTCATCATCCTGTGGGGAACTGAATTCAATGCCCAAAGGCATGGGGCTCTTTGGTTTATCACAGCAGTCCTCAGGGCTCTCCCTCTTTCATGTGGCTGGATCAATGTGGCCTCTTGGCTACTCTCTCCCCTGGGACTCCGGGGGGACATCCAGGCTATGTCTAAATTATATCAGTACAGAGAAAGCCTCAGAAGCCCAGAGATCTCTGGGGTATTTCACGTGCCTTTCTCCCAGGCTGACTCCTCATAAAAATGTTACACAGAAGTATTATATCAGATCAGATCAAAGACCCATTTTTGGTCCAGTATCCTGCCGCTGACAGGAGCCAGTAGCAGCCAGTAGCTAAGGGAAATAATTTTAAAAAGGAGTCATCCTGCAGGCTTTCTCTCCGCTCTACAACCAGCATCCAGCAGCCTGCCACCCAGGGAACTCCTGCAGCAGGGACGTCATCTCTGTGCCGCATAGTCCCTTATTTTCCCCATTACTCTGCCTGATAGGTTTTGAGCCCATCCAAACCCTTGACACCCGCAAGATGCTGTGAGGCTGGTTCCAGTGTAATCACACACCGTGAGGAAAAGGCTGTTTGCTGTTGTTTGCTTAAACTGCGACCCGGTAATTCTACGTGATGTCCCTCATTCTTGTTCTCTGAGAAGCGCAAATAATCATCTGCTACTTATTTTCTCTGTGCCACTCATGATTTCAAACATGGCCATCACATGCCTTTCTACCTTCTCTTTTCCCCTCTGAGCAGTCTATTTAATCAGTCTCAATTCAGAAGCCTCTCCATATTTCTGCAAATACTTGTCAGGTTCCTCTGTTTCTTTCTGGCTCAACTCTACATTTTCTTAGACAGGGAGACCAGAACTGCTTGCAGTAATCAAGAGGTAACTGCACCACAAAATGATTATTTTGTTTTCTGTGTCTTCCCTAGTAATTTCTGACAATCTATTTGCTGTTTTGAACATTGCTCTGCCCAAGCCAACATTTCTTAGAATTACTCATAGCCACTCTGAGCTCTCTTTCCTGAGAAGTAATGGGTAATTTAAAGCCCATCTTCAGCAATGTACAGTTGGGTTGATTTTGTCCCATGTGCATTATTTAGTTGGCTCTGATTGCAGGCTGCCATTTTACTGCAATGTCACTCGGTGTTGTGAGATTTTTCTACATTTTGTAAGGCAGATTTTTATTTTGCCTACCCTTTATAACTTAGTTTAAGAAACATCTAGCACATCACTATTTAGTACATTTTCCAGGCCACTTAGGAGTATGCTGGACATCACAGATATTAGCACAGACCCCTGTGGTATTTCAGATCCTACATCCTCCTACCAAAGTACGTGACCACCTATTCCTATCCCTCCCATCCCCTTCTAAGCTACTGATCAGTCCCAGATGGGATCTTTCCTTTCATCCTATTGCAGCATTGCTTCTTCAGGATCTTTAGGATCTTTCCTAAAGTACTTTTTAAAAATTGGTGTCAAATTGTCAATTTCACTTTCTGTCATCTTTCAGCACAGAGGATTTATGAGAAGGTGTGTTCTTCTGTTTAGCTACTGCAAGTTGGCTGTATCAGAGTATACGGAAGTTGCAATGATCAGAAGTCCCTCCAGCACTGACCTTGCAAACGAGGCCCTGCTTGCTCTTCTGAGCGACACCGAGTGCTGCTTCTTCTCTCGGGGATTCCCCATGTAGTAGCTTCAACGAGCAATCATTCACGCTGCTTAAAACTGCAGCCTCTCTCTCGCTCCCCATCACGATGTTCTTCCACAGACACCTCTGGGCTTTTCCCACAGCTGCTCAGTCCCGCGGGTTGTTTCCACCCTGCTCATGCCCTCGGCAGCCCCTGCAGAACGACCTCCCCCAGCCTCCTGCAGCCAGGCTGCACCTCCCTGCCCGCAGCTCACCCGAGGGGCCGGGATCTGCTTTCAGAAGCATGAGGCCCCTGCCCTTCTCCCACAGGTTACATTGCACATTAAACATTACACAACGGAGCTTTCTTTTCAGAAGGGTTAACAAAAGCTTGATTTGCAATTCATATGGATTGCCCAGTGATGAAAAGTCTGAACCCACACAACCGTACTGACCCTTCCCTTTATGATTCTGGGTTCGTCATCTTATTATTATGGTTACTCATCTGAAGCCTGAGATGTTAAATAAATGAATGCCAGTGACAGAGTTCTTCTAATAGCATCCAGTCATTTGGCAACAGATCTGGTAGTTATTCCAAATTAATCTGGTTATTCCAAATAAGATTTAACTACGCTAACATACTTAGAAGCTTTCTATTTTTGCTTATTTTTATGCTAACAGGCTTATTTTTATCTTAGCCTTTTTCTAATCTTTCCCCCAATGCTTTGAAATATATAAATGTACAAGTTTCAGTGACAAGGCAACTCACCGTCTCAGAATATGAGACAAGTCCTTAGAGCTTTATACATACAATAAATAAAAAATCCACCAGGATCTTAGGCACTGTTTTGCATGTATGAAGTGCTCTCTGTAAAAGAATTCAATCAGAAAATTCATTAAAAAATGTGAGAAATAGCCCCAAACCTCCAGTCCTAGCTGCAGTGTATACAGAATTTTATGAAGTGGTGTAAAGAGAAAATTATTTCCAGAAGGCATCAGACAGATAAGACGGTAAAGATAAAGACTTCCAGACAACAAGTCAAAAAACAGACCACACAGCAATGCCCAAAAATATGCCAGTATAATCAGGTTACTGATGTTCCAGTTAACTCTGAGCAGTTAGATATGTATCCACTCATGTGAAGTAAGACTGGGGATTAAAAATTTTCCTGTCTCTGAAAGAAGATATTATGAAGTATGTTAATATTAATGGATTATTCTCCACCGAAGAGGCAAAAGCTACCAGTGGAAGAAAACTAATTAATTTGAGTTTTCTCACCGACACACACATGTCCGTGTGTGTACACATACGTAAGGATGGACACAGGAGCTCATGGAGTGCTATAGAAACACATGCTTCGAGCTTTGCAGTGCCCAGCTCACACGTCTTTTTAAAACTGAAATGTGAAACAGGTAAGGTGGTGCTACTTTCCCCTTATGAAACACATTCAAACATTTCATTTCAGATAAAATGTTTTTTTGGATGGGGCCATTTATGTCACTGGGGCTACAGTAAGTGCCTCTAGTCAATAACTGGTATCATTTACTGCAAAATTTAGTGTACAAAAAAAGCTCCCTCCACAGCACTCCAGCAGCCAGCAGCCAGGAGGACACATGTATAATGAATATTTCAGTACTTAGTACTCATAAAGAAAGGAAAATCCAGCTGCGTTAGATCCCAAACCTAACCACATTTGGACAATCACTGCACAGAAGCACAGTGTGAATGAACAGTTTCCAACTAATTAAAAGCTAACAGCCACAGCAACGTTTCCAGCTCAGCACATCTCACTAACGTTTCTTCTTTTTTTTCCATTAATGTTCATTTCATGTAATATTTTAGCAATGTTTGTAAGCAAACATTTGATGCATTGTAAATCCTGATGCCCAGAGCTAGTCCAGCTTCCTTGCATCCTTCTTTCACACTAAGCGGCTGTACTCAGCTGCTTGTGTAGGACCACAAACCAAATCTGATCCGTGGCAAAAAGAAGAGACTCTTCAATCCATCACTGTTACCATTTCAAACCTCCCGACTTTTTAGCATTTGGATTTGGCAATGCTGCACAGAAGCTGAAGGCACGTGACTCATCACTGTCTTTCTTCCAGGTAGCTCTTGCAGCTGAGGTGGATTTTTATGTTGCAAGTTTGTCTTTGTGACAGGACAAAGATATATCTGCAAAATTCCAGAAAACTGGTTGCCTGATGGGTCTGGGGCTTTTCTGTGCCACTGGAGACAAGGGAGTGGGAGCGGTTTCAGTCCAGTTATTTCCTCTGCTGCTATGTCGAGAAGCATATCGCCACCACCGAGCAAACCTCACGCTGCTTACTTGTGAGAGCAGCACCAGCACCGACAGCAGGTTTCAAACCACATACTTTTGGGCTAAAAACAAAAGTCTTAACAGCTTCTGAAAAACAGCCAGCCTCTGTGGCTGCAGACAGAGCAGATTTGCATTTTCTTTGGGGGGGTGCAGAAGGATTTAGCACACTTACTGAGCGAGCTACACATCCTGTCACCAGGAGCCTTCTGTTTGCTCTTTATTCATAATTTTTTTTAAAAAACGCCGATCCAGCATTAAAACAAGACTAGGTAATGTGTCCGCTAGATGAGGTGGGGAGGAGGGACATAGGCTGGGCTGCTGGTGATAGTCTTCTCCCACCACCCCCTCCCCTGATAACCTCCCCGCAGCTCTCCCAGCGTTATCAGAAGCGCCCAGGAGCACCGAGATGAGAAACACGGACGCGCTGAAGCACAAAGCGGCGTGGGATTGCAATGAGCTACAGATCCTTAACAAATAATTTGGTAAATACAAACAACCGTTACCTATGGTGACCTACTCAAGCATGCCCAGCAGAGCTGCGGGCCAGGTGCGGGAGCAGGCGATTTGCATGGCGTACCGCTGCTACCTGCAGAGGAGTGGAAGACAAAACCCACGGCACGGCCAAGCCTGCTCGGTATCAATGCCAGCTCGCCACAGCTGGATCTGACTGCATCCAGGGTTTTCCGGTAAATAAGCTGGCCTTACAGGTAATAAAAATTAAAGCACCAAAGAGATGATTTAGGGCATTTTTAATGGGGTATTTCTTAACTGAATTATTCCTTGCTAACCAGCCATATGTTCCAGTCTGTTCATAACATGGCTACAGACTCACCAAGACTAAAAGCGTGGTATCAGCCCTGTGTGAAATGGCAGCAAATGTTGCAAATGACCTTGAAGACTGTTTTCCTACAGGAAGATCAAGAGATATGGAACCTGACTTTTCAGGTTTGTTTTTTTGTTTTCTGGCTTTTTTTTTTTTT
>VXAA01005999.1:22046-59369 GCA_013399115.1 Anseranas semipalmata
CCTGCGGAGCCTGGAGCCGTGGGCCCAGTATGAACGTCGCGCTTTGGCCGCGCGTGTTCCCGCTAAGGCGGTGTCTGCTAAGCATCCGTCCGGCCCCGGGCGCCTTCCCTTCTGCAGGTGGACGCGCGGCCGTAGCGGTTTGTGTCCCGCAGCCGCTGTGCGCTGGCAGGGAGGCCGGGAAGGGCAGGAGAGCTGCTTACGGTCCCTTCCAGACCTACATTTCTGTTGTGGTAAACTGACAGCTAATTTAACGCTTCCCAGATATTTAACAAGGCCTGTGTTTCCAGAAATAGGAGTGCGTTGAGAGAAACACTGTAAACAATACACAGAAGTATTTTTTGCTCTCACTAGGATTAGAAATACAAAAAGGTCATTTCACACAAATTTTACCTCACAAAAACAGTCGCTTTGCCCATTTCATGCCATGTCACAAGTCTAATGCACCACATTGCAAATGGTGGTGAGGTGAGGGCAAACACGCAGAGGGCAAACACGCAGAGGGCAAGCAGGCTATACCTCCCTGCAACAGCAGAAGAGCTGCTAATTAGACGGCAGTACGGGTCATAGTCATTACTGGATTTGATTTGTCATTTGTTTCTGTGCCTGCACTCTCATGACTGCTCTGTGGCAGGTGTAGGGGCAAACACCTTTAATGGAGTTGCAGTGAAATGTTCAGGGACACCTCTTCGAGTGCTCCGCTGCTCTTGGAAAGTCCGGTTTTGTGGAACAGAGAATGGAGAGGTGTCTAATAGATAATCTTCGCTGTGAGAATTTAGTTTTAAGTCCTTTTCCTGCACCAAGCCAGGACATAACTTCCATTTTAAATGTTTGCTAAGAGATGCAATGAGAAGAATGGAAAAGCAGTCAAGATATGCATAACCAATATTGTTTGTTTTTAC
Organism: Anseranas semipalmata; assembly: GCA_013399115.1. Lineage (NCBI taxonomy): Eukaryota > Metazoa > Chordata > Aves > Anseriformes > Anseranatidae > Anseranas > Anseranas semipalmata. The sequence continues at coordinate 22,946 of VXAA01005999.1, forward strand.
TCCCTTTCTAATACAAGTTATTACAGCATCTCAGACAAGTATTTTTAAAGAAAAAAAAAATAACTTAAAAACATGTCAAAATACAGCATATTTAATTTCTCTTCCATCTCCCTTCTTATCTGAAGGTTAGCTGAAGAGAATGTTTTCCTGCTAAGAGATACGATTGGGCTGGCTGTTTTTTTGTAAAGAGCGACATATTTGAAACACTTCAGAAAAACTGTGAATAACTTGAACATTAATACTGGCTCTCACTTGAATGCAGTCCGTTACCTACAAAGACTCAATAAAAAGGCATTAGAGAGGAGTCCTGAGCTTGATATCTGATCAGAAAGAATTCTGCAGAAGAGTTAAGAGGAAGAGCACTTCCTTAACAAATTTCAAAGTAAAGTGAAATTATCAGTCATGGCTACTGATTTTCTGTACTTGCATTACTGCTTCCATTGTGGGTTACCCAAAGTGAAACCAACAAAGACCATTCCCACTTACAGGCATGATGTGTCTGATGTTTTGGGGTATTTTTTTGCAATCCTTGTTGTATATCCTCACTAACTATATTCTGCAGCTGTGGGTTGTCCTAAGAAAAGAAGACTGACAATGCAGTCATCATCTAGATAATAATTAAGATTCCATATATTTTTCTCAACAGCAAAATAATTTCCTGGGGCTGCATGTCAATGTCCTCGACATCATGAGTGTATTCAGATCAGTTGGGTTTTACCTTATATCTCCAACATAGCCTACCCTTTGTTTCAGAATTCATGTTGAAAATAGTACCTGTCAGAATCATTTTTAAAATTTTTAAATGCAAGGTTAATCCCTTTCAGTAGGAATAGTTCATCAGTTTTAATTGGATTATTTTTTTAACACCACCATCTTCAAGTTACAGTTTGCTTAGGAACTGTAATTTAACTAATATATACTGTGTTTTTAGGCATTTGCTTCTAAACATGTTGTAGCATATATTCTCACATGGACCTGAATTGCAAGTAGTTTTACATGGCTACAGAGTAACAATATGAATTTGAACCATCTTATGCTTCTGGTTCACAGCAGCTATTCAGAACTGCTGAAATCTAAAACAGTTTGCCCATCAGTCTGACAGATGTTCTGTTATGAGCTGGTAGCAGACATAGTTTGTTAAATATGCAGAGATAATGTTTGTGTGGCCTTGATTGTCAGTGATTCAAAAGGTTCATGCATAGCACAAGTTAGTCAAATTAATTACTTTCCATGAATACTTAAATGTACATTTCTTCATCATTCTGTAACCTCTGCCAACTTTGCACTTTCTAAAGTAGTAAGAAAGTTTGTTTCTGTAATTGTGTGCAGTAGGTTGTTTTTCAAGCAAAAGAAAGACCAGTTGTCCTTGTACATGGGCTGGCTAATGAGCAGCTTTGTTTGAACACGTGCTTCGTACTCTGACTGTGATTTGAATGTTCTTCATATTTCAGTCTCCAAGCCAGCACCTTACTGGGAAGGAACAGCAGTCATTAATGGAGAGTTTAAAGAGCTGAAATTAACAGATTATGAAGGAAAATACCTTGTCTTCTTCTTCTATCCACTTGACTTGTAAGTAGAACGTGAGTAGACAAACCAAGATTGAGTGCACCTACACTAGAGCACGAATTCATTCATTTTTCTCTTTTTTTGAGGTCTTTTTTTTGGGCGGGGGGAAGAAAAAGAGAGTGATAGAAGAAAATGCATTCTTTGCATTTGTATTTTCATCATGCATTGGTGAAATTACAACACAATATTTGTCGTACTAAATGTGTCTGCTGATTTGTGTCTCCATGTAAAAAAAAAAAACCTTCGGTATGTAGTACCCAGTAGGCAACCTCTACATTTCGTATTATACTGTAAGTCGCTGCTGCAAACAAAGGACAGCATCCCATCTATATTTTCCAGAGGATATATAGGATGTTAAGAGATGGTGTTTTCCCTTTAAGTTCATCCCATAACAACCTAAGAACATTTAGCATTACTCTCCTTTATTTGGAATGGAGTGAGTTCAGTGGTTGAGTTTCTACTTACATTTCTACTTTCTGTGAAACAATCCCATTCTTTCCCACATGATGGAGGAAAAGGGGAAGCAGTATAGTCACAGAGATGTATAACTAGCTTAATTTTATATAGAAGATAACCTGGCTCTTGGCCCTTCGCTTCAAAGCCCTAGAAATTGTGATTTTTACCACTTTTATTTCTTCTGTAGTGGAAAAAGTTCAAGTTGAAATAGTTAATATCTGCAGATGTGCACTGTAACAAGAAATTACCAGTATGTTCCTCTGAAAAACTTGGCATGTCATGCTTCATGCCATGAAATGGCATGCCAAATTCAGCCATTTAATATTCATAGTCTAAATGAAAGTAACCATAAAAACACTTATTATCCAGATTGCAAAGTAACTCTAGGTTTATAATCTTCTTCATTAATACACTGTTAGTAGCAAAGCTAGAATCAGTCTGGAAAACTTGTCAGGCAGCATTTTGGTAAATATTTGAACAAGCACTAAAAATAAATAAAAGCTGAAATAATTTCTGATAAATCCACCTCTTTTCCTTTTTTTTTTTAAAAAACATGTAACTTAAAAAATGTAACTTGTATTAAAAAATGCTACTTATTGGTAAGTTAAGCTGAGAACTTTCTGGATGTTTTATGAAATTTTGACTTTATTTTGTTTTAAATTATCTAGTACATTTGTATGTCCAACTGAGATAATCGCCTTCAGTGACAGAATTGAAGAATTCAGAGCGATAAATACCGAAGTAGTAGCATGTTCTGTGGACTCAAAGTTCACTCATTTAGCGTGGTATGTATCTTATCTTATGTTTTACTAAAAATTGGTCATAGGTCCATCTGAGCTGAGGAACTGCATCCCCAGATTTATAGCATGTATAGGTATATCAGAATGTGTAAAAGCATGATGCTATTGATACAAATGTTAAAAATATTTTTCAGTGGTAAAAAAACATTGACTCTACTTTGTGAAATGTACCTCTGTCTTTGAATCTTGTTTAATAATGCGTTGCTCAAAATATGTCATGTCCTGGTTCAAAATATTTCAAATACAAAAAAAAAGAGATAAGGATGCTAGTCTCTGTAAAAGTGAGTTGCACTCTCCCAGTTCATGAGGACGTTGGACTACATTGGTATAAAGCAAATAAGACTGAGAAGAAAGAGGTCATTATTAATAGATAAGGCCAAACATTGCAAAAGAGCTACTTGACCACAGATAGCATTCATCTTCTTTGTGTGCAGAGCAAAAAAATGTTACTTGTACTAAATCCTTCTGTCTGTACTGTTCTGGTTTTTGACATAATTTTGTGTAGAGAATATAAATCTTTATGACGAATACATCTGTATCTCATTTCTTTCAAAGGATTAATACTCCTCGAAAACAAGGAGGACTTGGACCTATGAAGATTCCACTTCTTTCAGATTTGACGCACCAAATTTCAAAGGATTATGGTGTATATCTGGAAGATCAAGGGCATGCACTTAGGTATTTCGCTTGGTTACAATTCATTTTGTTTTGTTGGAGGAGTACTTATTATTTTCATTGAGCTATATACATTAATATCAAAGTGGCTTTTTGTATGTGTGTGTGAAATAGCGTGTCCCGTGATCTTACGCTGTTAGCACTTTGAGCTCTTGTTTATGGTATATTAGCAAGCCTGCAGCTAACTTGCAGCACATGCATACAAAAGAGCTTACCTTCTCATTTACACAGTTTAAATGTTATGATAACACGTCATGCCAATTATTTATCCTTACACAAAGAAAGTAATTCACGTTAAGGAACTTTAATATGAAGTCTTCCGTTAATACTTGAAAACACGTGAGGATTCGGCAGTCTGACTGGGATCGTAGTAACCCACCCACAGATGCAGGCATACTTCTTTGTTAACAAGCTAAGAGCACCAGCATGTGGTACTGTTGCAAAGCAACAGCAGTTTTTACTTGAGAATTCATGCTGAGACAAAATAAGTATTGAAGAATACAAATTAAATAAATAAATAAATAACCATAATGAGTCAGAACAAGGGGGCATGGCTGATAACCCTGTGTAACAGCAGGCATCAGCAGATGCAAGGGCAAGGCAAGCACGCAGCGAGAATTCCCCAGAATTGCTCTTACTCAGGGACCTCTCAAGTTCAACTGGAGTCAAGACTACTGGTAACTAACAGCCTTAAAAGTTGTATCTTTTGTAAACTTGATTAGTTCCTTTTGGGAGCCACCTAACACCGTAGCATCTGGAACATCCCCTGGCAGGCCCTGCCAAAGTTTAGTTTTACGTTCTGCGTGAAAGTATTTGTTTGTTTGTTTGTTTCTAACTTGCCCTCAGCTCATCCAATAGCCCAGGCAGAGAATAGTAGGACAGTAGTATTCTAAGGAGGTGGATATTGTATAGTGCTTGCAGAGATCAAATTCCCCCCATCCAGCAGATATAAAAGTATGTGTGAATGCAACAATGTAATTAGTTCTGTTTCCTACCAAAAAAATAAATATTTTCACAGAGGCCTTTTCATAATTGACGATAAGAGAATCCTTCGACAGATCACCATGAACGACCTTCCTGTTGGGAGATCAGTGGATGAAACGCTTCGTTTGGTACAAGCATTCCAATACACGGACAAACATGGAGAAGGTGCTCTTTTAAATACTTTCATGTTGAAGGTTGTTTTACTTACACTGGAAGTTGTTTCTGGCTTTTTGGAAGAAAGGTGCTCAGTAGCATTAGAGACTAGCCTCATGCACTGAATGAAGTGGTTGGGTTGTCCTGCTACAAGATGCTGTGGTCCTTGTTCCCCCATAGGCTGTTTCTCGTGTAGTAATTCACATTTTGCTTTACATCTGTGAGAAGGCAGAGCATAAAGCATTCCCAAGGCTGAATAGAGGCATTGTGTACTACCTGTCAAAAGCATAAAACTTTACAAAACATGAGGCCCTCAAGAGTCAGGCCAAATATTTCAGTATATTTTGACATCCTGAAAGAATTGAGATGCAGGCAGTCCTTGTCCAGTCTCGTTTGTTGATGATCCGCCACAAATGACTGAGAGTGCTTCACGTTGAGAAACACGGCGTTACTGCGTTAGACTGCAACTGCTGTGTTCTTTACAAGCACTATGTGATCTTTTTCCCCTGACAAAGAAGCTTTCACTGGCTTGTCATTACTTTGTCTCAAGTATGGCTATATTCCCCCACTACAGCTCAGGCATAAAATGAACTTTTCACATTTTTTTCAATAATACGTTTAAACAAATACATTAATTAGAATGTTGGTTTAACTATTAATACACATGTTCAGCAGCTTAACCTCCATTTCAACTCAGTTTCACTTGGTATTTAAAAGTACCTTTATCTGAAGGTACAAATCATTATTATGCTTTGCTGTACAGAATTTTAAAAGCTAAATGCTGATACTTGGGATATGCGTATTTGAGTTAGGAAATGGAGTCTCTTATTTAGTTACAAAGCTGTCTTACAGAATCTTGATCTGTGCAATGTGTTTCCAGGGTATCATTTTTTCTAGCTGTACATGGAATCTCTCCAGCTTTTGCATGATGCTGAGAAGAGCATCCTTAGAGGTTTTACTGGATTCTTTGCACAGAACAGGAGAAAAAGTTCTTCACAATTCCTGAATTGCGTTTGTCATACGCATTTTGTCTGTCAGCACACCTTAAAGCACTGCAATATAGCGTAACTCATAGGGCTGAAGTGTCACAGGGAGAGTTCTGAACAGATGAGTTTCACTCTGGAATGTGCAACCGTACAGATGGTCGCAGAGCATTTAGTCGCGTTGCACGTTAACTGCATGCTGTAATCCCTTTGCTCCTGAACAAATAAAATCACTCAGTCTCTTGTGGAAACTTTGAACTGATTTCCTTGCTAAAAAAAAATTCCCATGGCATTGGTTTTAAAGAAAGGTAGATAGGTCTCTGTGTAGTCACCTGAACTTTATGATGAAACTTTCTTGTCCAACCAGAATGGGTGTTCATTTACAGATGCTACTTTGCCAGTACTTTGTCTAAAACGGCATGAGAATTAAACCAAGGTATAGACATCCATCCAGAGACAGGCAGGCTTCAGTTAACAGCAGTGCTAGGTGGTATCAGTCATGAACTGTTACTGACACCATCCCTTCTATAAAGAAAACTGCGTATCTGTTAGTTGCAGATACTTACATCTGACACTCGAGTGTCAGTTTACTTCAAGTTTAGGAAGAGAATATTAAAGAAATTCAGGAAAGGAACAGTGTATAAAAATACTTATTTTTACAAACTTTGTCTTTTTTTTTTTCCTCCAGTTTGCCCTGCTGGTTGGAAACCTGGCAGTGAAACAGTAAGTCACTGTTGATATTTAAATGCATGTATTATTAGAAAACGCCCAATTATCATTTCCACTAAAGTCAAATCCAGACTGTTTGCAACTATCAATAAGATGATGTAAGTCAACTCACAGTGTTACAGTTAAAGCTTGAGTGGAAGCTGGAAGCTCTTGTTCAGTTATTTGACCATAAAATCCAGTTATTTTACCATATAAATTCTTGGTTCTGTGGAGTCTTACTGTGGATCCTAGGCACTCCCCAAGAAGAATGATGTAAGCTCACAGGCTGCTTTAGGCTCTGCCAGGGTGTGCTACTATCACAACTCCAGCAGAGAGCACTGCTTTGCCGTGCAAGAGCTCTTCTGCCTTTCCTACTACTCGCCCATGGGTGAGCACAAGCAGAAGAGCTGGGGTTCGGATAAACACCCATTGAACTCATTTCTGTTCTCTTGGCTTGGGTCAAGCCTCAACAGAATAATGAAGCTTTTACTAGAGGTCTGAGCTGCCTAGTTCAGATGAGATCATTGCCATTAATTTGAGAATGTGGCTTTCTTCTGAACCAACTGGTGATGACCGAGCATTGTTAAGAGCTGTCTCAACAGAAAGCAGGTCCCAGCAGCCTCTAACTAAGGAGAGTAGTGAGCATTTTAATTGATAATAAAAACAGTGGAATGTTTCTTTACTGGCTATGAAAATTTTCCAGGATGATTGGAGGCTGAGTCACCTCTTTAAAGCCAGCAGAAGATTGTCTTAGTGGGCAAAGCTGGATATTAAAAGCGTAAGGTGAAAGAGTGCTTGCTGACCTAATGGAAAGATACATTCTGGCACTGAAAAGTTCTGCCCTCCATAACTATGGATTACCTCGTAATACATAAGCAGTTCTCTTTCTCGTCTTTGCAAAAGATGCGGATAATTTAAATATCAAGGTAGTTCAGAAACACTTTCTCGAAGATGTAGCCATGCCTTGTAAATGTGTTTGATTTAATTAGATCAAACCAGAGGAAGCCATGAGAGTGTGGTGGCCAAGGGAAGAACTGTAAGTAAATTCTAAGGCACTTGATTACAGATACTAGCTTATTAAAATCTCTTGTTCTGGGGGCAAGCAACATAGAGGTATTTGCTCTCATCTGCCAAAAATCTTCCTTTGGTAGGCTGCACTCTCTCTTCCCCCAGTTAATTAAATATTTCTGCTACTGCTGTTAGGTATCTTTAAAGATGAACAGTAATCTAATATCAGGTCAATTGATGAATTACTCTTCAGTGTGTTACTTGTGGGTTGGCCTTAGCATCATATTTTGAAATATCGTACCGTTCTGGTTTTACAATTTGTTGCATTTGTATGGTTTTGTTTTTAGACTGACATTGTCATTTTCTTTCTTGTACAGATAATTCCAGATCCAGCTGGAAAACTGAAGTATTTTGATAAACTAAACTGAGGCTCACTTCCGTTAAATTACATGGGTCACGTTCAACTTGATTTTTGCCAATAAAATTTCCTTAATTTTGTTAACTTTCATGAGTTTGACTAATATATAACTTCAGTAAACCAGTAAGGCTCCAGTTACTTAAATATCAGTCTAACCTGTTTGAAGCATGGATACTTCATTAGTTATTGGAGTATTCCTGTGAAATACATGTTTTTCCTGTAAGTTTTGTTTAGGTACTTGGTTTTCCCAAAACATATTTTTCTTAGCAGCCTGGGCTTAGATTCACAAGTTTTGCTATTGATAGATTGCTTAATTTCTGCAAAAATCTTGTCTGCTTGGTCACACTCTAGAAACCAAAGCTAGAAAAGAGTCACTTGGTTATGGTACGTTAGACCATAGTCCAGCAGAAATAGCAGTCCCGTGGAAATAGCAGCTAACCCTAAAGCCAGAAATATAGTTGCTGGATTAAATTTCCAGTTTGTCCAAAGCTGGAAAATCTTTTTCATTAAGCTCCTAAGCTATAGCGTAGGCTACGTAAGTCAGTGCAACTGCACAAGATAAAATACTGCTATTCTAGTTCATCTGATTCAAGAGCTGAACCAGGAATTCTTTCTCCATGCTTGTATTTGTAGCGGATATGCTGATAAGATCAATTCCGTTTCATATGGTCTGAATTTTTCTAGGTCTTACACTGCTACAGATGTACACACTGGTTAGTGTCCTCATGAGCCATGGCTCCTAGTTTTAAGGGAGTAATTGTAGTCTTTCCCAAGGTAAGTGTTGGCATGCCGTGTGGCCATCAGAAACTCTTGTGGCTAATGTACACAAATTTCTTTCAAGGGGAAAACACAATCTTACCTTGTAAGACACACTTAATACTTGTGTGCACTGGAGATCCCTTTCGTTACAATATCTTTTCTTGATCCTTCCCACCTCTCCTTCTTTTTAACATAGCGTTCTAAAATTTGTGCAACTGGAAAAACAGCAGCTGATACCAGAAGTCAGTGTCAGCCCTTGAGTAGGATCATCCTTGGAAAGGACGTGGAGAAGGCTTCCCCCCTGCTCTACTCCAGCACCACTATATTAATAGTCTTGGATCCCAAGCTCCCGAGACCTCGGTTTCTCTTCCCCCACCAGACTGTACAATACCTGCCCTATGCACAGACACTTCAGTACAGGTCTGTGAACTAGCCCAACAGCTGCATTTTCACCATAAAGTTACCTGGTTTTGTAAACTTTGGTGAGTATTGACCAGCTGCCCAGATCAGTCTCTGCAGATAGAGAGGCAGAGGCAGCTGCTGGACTTTTGCTTCAGCTCTGACACAGTAATAACCTAAGTGCATGCCTTGGGCAGAGGGAACTTAGAGCCACAGCGAGCAGAGCTACACCAAGTCTCACCTCCCGTCCCTGTGAGGTCTGGGGAAAGGAGGCACTCGGGCTCCCACCAGAGGGTAACGAGTGGTAGCAGGAGGACAAATGCTGAAGGCTGGTAACGTGCAGCTCCAGCCCCTGCGATCTCAGACACCAGAGGGCAGGCAGCATGTAGAGAGCTGGTACCTCACATATCTAGGCTGTTAATCAGCTGCTTGAATTTTACTCTGGATTTTGTCTACAGCCTTTAACAACCCTGAAACACCAGAAACATCATCAACGTGTTCAAATAACTCCAAGCAACTGTAGCATGACTAATGCAGGCCCAGCTCTTCATGGCTGTTCATAAGCAGCCCGAGGCACAAAACAAGCCTAACATACGTGCCTGCACAGTAGCAGTTGTACCCTCCTCTCCAGCAACACCAGTACAACTTCGCCTGCCTCTCCAGCCAGGTCACTCGTTCACACCTAGTACCAGCAGGAAGAACCTTTGTTACACTAAGCCAGCAAATGAGACATAAAAACAGAGATAAGTTATCACCTATGTTTTAAACGTGTTCCAGCCTACAGCTTGCAGAGCCAGGTAAGTAGCAAGTTAGAGGAACAAAACCACAGGCTGTGTCTCTACAGCAAATAACAGCAGCAACAGCATCAAACAAAAGCAGATGGAAAGCTGTACAAACCATGAGCTGAGAAAAAACAGCAACAAGAACATTTACTGAAAAAAAAACCTGATCTGCACACTTCTTTGAAGCTAGCACATTTAGGGTCACAGCAATGTAGCTGTGCCTAACTTAAAGGTCTCAGCCCTCTAAACACATGTGGTAAGGAATGGAATAAGGAATTATTTTTTTAAAAAAGCAGTTCAATAGGAATAAAAAGCCTTAAGGAAATAGTCCTTAAGCAAAGCCCCGCCTCTCCATGATATGTTACATATTTGAAATGGGAGATTCTTTCCATGGAAAGAGATTGGAGTTTTACAGAGATTTGGGTATGCTGGTAGGGACAGCTAGGAAGAGAGACTGGGTAAAAAATACAGAAGTGCTGGTGTTTGAGGGGGGAGAGGTGAGATCTGGGGTGGGTAGAAACAAAGGCAGCAGCTCAGTTACACACTGAGCTCTCCCCCAGCTCCAGGGAGAAGTCAAGGAAGCAGTGACAGAAAGTAAGAGTAGAAATAGTACATGAACAGAGCAGACACAGCTCCCGAAAGTGCAAGCCTCTGCGCTGAACTGACGTTTGCTGGAAGGATCGTGTTCTTTGACCTTCACAGATGTGATATATATACCTGATAAACACAGGATGATGCAACTTTAAGGATGATGCTGTGATAGCTGCTACTTAAGAGGTTTAGGTGGCTGTTTAATGATTTATGTTACATAGTCAGCGTGTGAAGGGTTTGAGATCTTCCAGCAAAACCATCAAGAAAAAAATAACTTCAAAATCAGAGTCTAGTAGTGGCATTACCCTGGATAGGATTATCCAGCAGGCAAAGGAGTTTAAACATTTGCTTTGCCCTTCTGTGTTTTGATTAACAGACTGCTGCAATCGTCCTTCTACTTTGGGTCTCAAATTCTGTCCCGTGTATTTAGCACATGTAAGCCATGCCTGAGCTGAAGGAGACTTCCTGGGAGACTAAGCAACATTTGAGTATGTTAGTATCACATATGGCCTGCAGTTGACAAAGACAGAATATAGGCAGTTTCAATTAAGCAGCTGAAGTTAATTCTGACTCATTCATGATAATGAAATGCTGAGGCAATGCAGATACCCACCCCTCTCTTCTACATGCACAACTAATTCCTGCCTACTGCTCGGATTAGGGGTTTCTAAGGTCTCGTTAACATACCTGGAATTGTTTCATGCCCAGGTGTAGGATCAAGATCTTCAAATAAACACAAGTGGGACCAAAATTAAAATCCTAAATATTTTGTAGGCAACAAATAAAAGTGATGTTATCTTCTGAAAGGAAAAACCACCAGCAAACCTCATTGAAGTTGCACTGAACATCCTTAGCACTGCTTGAAATATGGCCCTTTCCAATTTTGGTGCATGGAGTTGAACCTAAGAATCTGATTTCCAGCCGCTGCTTTGAAAATGCTGATCTGCATCATGACAACCTCAAATGAATTCAAATAGCCTGGGCAGTGCCCTCTGCAATGGTCTCTTGCAGAAGACACAGTGGTCTGCTTGTCCCGTGCTTTCATCTGAGATACAAAATGGCAGCAAATTGCACCGCACACAACTCTGCTTCCCAAGCCCTTCCCAGCATAAATACTTCCCAGTATTTACAGGCCTCTCTGGGAGTGCATGAAGTGCAGATGCACGAGACCACCATTTTGAACTTGTCTTTTCAAAAGAAAAAAGACAACATTTCCAGGGCTCCAATTTCTTCCAGCCTTAACAAAAGCCCTCCCCAAGCCCAAGCTGGCAGGCGAGATACTTCTGTCTCTTCTGCTCCACGGAGGTCCATTTAGATCTGAGAAACGTGTTAGCAATGAGGCTCACTACTTGTGCCGTTGTTGCAGGCACCTTTGAGGTGAACAAAATCCTGCAAAGCAAGTGATTACAAGTAACAAGGCTCTCTGCCTTCCCCTCTCACTGCTGTCCTGGGCAAGACACTCGCTCTGACTGCCACCTCAGCTGTTGGAGAAGCTTCATGCAGCGGTGGTGGCTGCAGGTGAAAGCCACCTCGCCGAGCAGAGAAGGTGTAGCCTGGGTAGGAGCTGGTGTGGCCACCCATTGGGACTGGTCTGCTAGCCAGGCTGCCTTGCTAAGAGAGACCAGCACGCGGTGGCCAAGTCGCAGGCTGATCCACAGCCCTGGTTGCCAGGCCTGTAAGAAGAAACTCGCTTTAGGTAGCATGTGGAGGTATAGCACGTGGAGCATAGGAGGTGACCTGCCCCAGGCCCCCCAGCAGCCTGGAGGACAGAAGATGCACGGGGCATAGAAAGGGCTCTGGCCCCTGCTCCAGGGCTGCATCTGGCTTTCCTGCTGAACAATTACCAGGTGAAGTAGATGAGCTTCCTGGTGAGCAGGGACCAGGACATAGCAACATTGTCCAGATCCGCACCACTCCTCAGCAAAAGTCTGGGTAACTACATGAATCGCAAACCATCCTTCACCGCAGTTAGACACCACCAAAACGTATGAAGTGGAGCAAGCTGGTGTTGGGAAAAAGAAGTTGTTATGATAAGTTTAAGTAATTTTAGTTTTGTTGTTGTTGTTTTTAAACACAGGAAAATAGAGACATTTAAAACAAAGTGCTTTTTTGGGCACTGAGCTCAGCCAATCCCACAGAATTCTCCTTTTTCATCACCAGTAACTGAGAGGGCTAGGGGAGGCAATCCGTCTACCACAGACCTTCTCCTCCTCACTGTACCATGACACAATGGCACAGAAACATTTACTTTCCATTACAGAGCTATAGCCAGGTACACAGATACATCTGCTATAAATAAAAATATTTTCTATTAATAACTCTAGGCTTGGGTGGTAATGATTCATCACAGCAGTGAGAGGTTGGTCATTACGTTGCAATACAAACTTCGCATTAATTACTATGGTAAAATATTTTTATTCTCACTTTGAGATCTAAGAACAAATAATTTTGATCTCACACACAAACCTACACAGAGACATGCATAAATATTATTCCTTGAAGAAAGATTCATTTACCTGTTATCAAGGAGGGTGACAGCTTGGAGTTACTGTCCCAGACCAAAAATACGAGAGCACAAATTCTTTATTACTATATGTAAAAGATGTAAAATACATACATACATATATGTATATATAAACACACAGGTTCTGCATGACTGTAAATACATTCCTGTAACTACTGCAGTTGTGGTACATGATTAAGTTCTCATGAACTATGAAAACACAGCAATTCTCTCAAGCATCTTCATTCATGAGATAATTCTTTTAAGCATCTTCATTTGCAAGATTCATTTTCTTCACCGTGTCCAGAGGTTTTAATGTCGAGCCCTGCTCCCTACTCTATCACCTCTTTTTCTCCTCTCCCATCCCCTCCCAAAGGTTGAATTTAGAAAATATGATAAATTTATATTTAAATATAGCTGAAAGGGCAGAGGAAGAACTTGGTACCCCCTTAATTTACAACTGTTATGCAGACGTGACCTATGTAGGACCGCTGAGTAAATGATAAAAGTCTGCAGATAGTCAGCATTAGCAATACCTAGTTCTGAAACAGATCCCTCCACTTCATGCCTTCCTACTTATTTTTGAACACCCAACAGTGACCCACGCAGTGAGGGAGGAAGAAGCTGGGACAGAATTTCAGTTCTTCATTTGTTTGGTCAGTCAACTATATTCAGCTTCCAAAGAGTTTTAAAAATAAGGAAAACTGAAAATATAATACATGCCCACAGTGGCATAACCGTTAAAGAAAATAATTAATGTATAGCTGAATCAGCAACAGAGCATGGCTGAAGGGAGAAACTGTATAAGGAAGTGGGAGCTTGCCATCTCTGCAATGCACTAATCCCATCTGGATCAGGTAACATCCCTGTTCCTCCACTGGAAAGCTGCCTAAGTTACAAATATAGGCAGCAAATTCTTAGAAAGGGAAGGCTGATGCGTAACATGCTAGTTATTGTAATACTCAGATCTCCTTACGTGAATAGCAATCAGCTTTTAGGAGCCATGAACTTCACACTATCCTTCTAGCAACAGATCAAGTTGCTCCTAAACACTAATTTTTTTTTTTTTAATTTCTTACTCTGAAATAAAATCTCAACACATTGTTTTTATCAACTCGTTTCATGCATCTGTGCTGTCACATCACTTTTACCCAGTGCTTCCTGATTTCAGAGATTTTAAACATAGAAGGAACAGACAAATCTATTCTCCTATATTATAAAAACATCACAGTTCATCCCTTTAACCTGCCATCGAGCCCAACTACTCCAGTTTGGGTGTCTGCCTTGATCAGACAGAACACCAGTCTTGATTTGAAGGTACCCAAGGCCACATTTTGTGTTTGTGACTAATCATCCCCACTGCTAAAATCTGATGCTTCCCACTCACTCATCCTCCTAATTTCAGTATGTTGGGCTTCATCTGCCAGATATTGGAGATGAAAACTTTCTCCACTATGTCAGAAGCGCTTCAGTATCAACTACTTTCTTCCTGTTACTTCTATACCCTAGTTACATCCACTTTGGTGTCCACTCTGGTGCTAAGTTGCTCCACCCTTCACTAGTAAAGTTGACAACCTTAAAAGCTGTGCCATACTCACATTTCATTCCAGTCCACCAAGGAACCACACAGATAACCCAGCTGCAGAGGCTGTTGTCTGGCTATACCACCCCTCAGTCAGATAAAAATCCTGTCACCACTCAGCACCTGACTTGGGAGTTGCTCAGCACAGACCCTCTGGACCCCTAAATCCTGCATAAATCAAACATAACCGTTACCATTTTTAGCAGCATTTTGCCTTCTCTGCTCCCGACTTCTAAGAAACCAAAACATTCTGCTCTACAATACCAGTTCCCAGTCTTACCCAATCTCACCAGTCAGATCTCTACTCTATAGGCTATCAGAAATTATTCATTCAGGAACTAGTGTGCAGTTACAGTAAAGAAAAAAGAAAGTTAGATGAGGCTCACAGGGCTGGCTGTATGCAAACAATGTCAGAACAGACCACCTAGCCACCTCATTTCATTACAAAAACAAAAAAAACAAACAAACAAAAAAAACACACAGTCTCCCAAGTGAATATGAAACCATCCAAAAGAGAAACTGCAGCAACCTTGTAAAATCCAAAATGATGGAAAATACCTGTTTGTATACTGCGCATACGCTAATAACTTCTCAGCTTCTGTTGCTGCTCAGATGCCTGTATCCTTCTTGAAAAGCAAGACCCTAAACCTAGTTTACATAAGAATACAAGTCAAATGGCTTCATATGTGTCTATCTACTTATTGCACACACTTTTTCTGACAGAACTTCTATCTGTTATCAGATAAACACAAAGGGGAGCTAGCAAGGGAAAGAAGGCAGATGGTGACAAGACAGCAAGGGTGGTAATGAGATCTCTCAAAGCAAAGAGAAGCTATCTAAAGCTTACAATTGTATTTTTTCAGCCTCATTTCCTAACAGAATTGGTATGTCAAAGGACATTTCAACAAACCCTAGTAGCAGAGAATAAAAAAAAAAATCCACTTATATGCAAATACATAAATAGCACTAAAAAGTGGGGGGTTGTTTTGTTTGTTTTGGTTAGTATTGCAAGCACTTGTCTGTTAGCCATCCTTGGCGACGACTCCTTCCAAGACAGTATGCTCCTACACTGCTGGTGCAGCATTCAGTGCCTCTCAGATTTCTTTCATGGTTGCAGCAAAGTGTCGCTTCCCATCTAAATACAACATGGACTCTGAAATAAGGTGAAGAAAAGACAGAACCACATTACCAACTTAGTATCAATATCAGGCAATACACAGAATGGTAAGATTAAGAAGCAATCCACACTGTCATCACAGCATAAAATAAGTGTGCTTTGCCATGAAATCCTGTTAAATTATTCAAATGCCAATAGTTCATCTATTAAAATGACCAGTGTTTCAACAGAAATTGTTCTTTTCCACAGTTATAATGACAATGCATTAATTGGATACTTGCCTCCATATGTTTTGGGGACAACACGTGGGACCTCGTTTTCTGATATAAATGTAAAATGGAAGATATTGGTCGTGTGGTGCTCTCTGGTATCTGCATCATATACCTCACTGTGTACTCGAACCTGGATGTAGTTTTTCTCTGTGTAACAGACCTACACAGTTAAGACAGGAGTTACACTTCATACTTTATCATTGGCACTGAAAAACTGTAACAGACAATTTTACCGTTTAACAAGAAAAGTCATACACTTTCATAATGCACGGTTCGAATCAGTGATTAACAGTGATAACAGGAAGGATAAAGTTTTTCTGCTCTTCAAAGAGAAATCAACTCCTACCTGTCCAGAAAGCAGTAATAAGGATCCAACCTCAACTGGCCTCTGAAACATGATATCATCAACAGATACGATAAAAGGTCTGGAACCCCTAGCAAGAAAAAGAGAACTTTCTTCTCAAGAACAGCTAGTGTGTTTGGAGAAATTTGAACTATTTCCTTGTCAACATTTTAATGAAGGGTTACTACAAAATAAATCTCTTATTTAAATGCAGGCCTCAGAAAGTGCTAAAGATTTATGGCATCACCAAAGAAAAAAATAAGAGGAGGAAACCTCTTACATGCATAAAAATAGACATTCTTTAAAGTTACACTATTGCATCATTATTCTATCTTATGTCTTACACTTGCTAGGGAAACATCATGCCATGATTGCTCAAGCCTCACTTTTCCAAGCACTGACATAAGACACTTACCTTTCTATCAAGCTACGTATGCTCCATTAAAACTCATGCATAGATCTTTGTTGGGTGATGACCTCTCTAAGCAGAAGTAGTTTTTAGAAGTTGTTCAGAAACCATTGCTCTTGTGTACAGAATTAAAAGATGTAGTATTTATTTATTTTATAAGTTTAGAAAAAAAAAAAACATACCTTCAAAAGTCAATCTCAGTAGCTTACTAATATAAAACAAAACAGAAAAAAGATGCAGTTTCTATCTCCATGTTTAGTGATTAAAAACTAACCTCCAAGAGCAAGATGCAAATCTCTTTGCAAACATGACAGGTGCTCTAACTAAAATAGTGCTGTGAATTAACAGTGCAGCATCCTACTAGACACCTAGGTCTTTTCTACTCATCTTGTCATTAGGTTGGCTAGCGTGGTTTCCCAACTTATCTACACATGCACAATGTTCTGGATTATATACATATTGCAAGTCCGCAACGCACCCACAGCTGCAAGCAGTTGCCCATCCCAGTTCAAAAGCCTTTCTCATTAGAAAACCTCCAAAGATCCTATTGAAGATGTTCCGCTCCTGTATGTAGAAACAAAAACAACAACAACAACACAACAACAAAATCAGACTGCTGCATCACCTATATTCTTCTCAAAGCATTGTACTGAAGTCTGCGCTTCAGTTCACAGCATTTAACAGAACTCCAAGCATCTGAATGTATGAAGAACACTACGGAAATACACACGCAGAAGTCCAAATGGCTGAGACAACTCTACTTAATAGGCTCTCATCTGACTCATTTGATAACACAGAATTCAAGACTGCGTCATCAACTGGAAGCCCAACCTAAATAATTTGCAAATGAATTTCTTTACACAAAATGAGCAGTCTGATAGGAAAAAAGGTAAAGAAAAGTCTTCTATTTTGCAGTGGCAATCCATATAGATACAGATTTTCTATTCTATTAATAGAAAAATGGCAAAAGGAATTCAGGTCTAAATACATTGCAAGGACTGCAGAACCTAAACAAAGGTCTTAAAAGACTATTCATAATTCAGTAACCATTTTTGTAATTTATTCATGTTTTTCAAAATACCTGAGGATGGCAAATCTGCAGGCCCTTTAGCTTTGCATCTTCCATCCACACTGAATTTGGTGGTAATACACGACTCCGAAAACTTACTGTCCTATGGAGGAGACAATAAACTTTACAACCCACATAAGCAGAATTCAGCAAGCCAGAAATGCACAAGAAGTAAATGCAGACACACACAAAAAATGAAAAATAAAACAAACAAACAAACCACCACTCAGGAATGCTATCATGAAAGCTGCTCCAACTGACCCTGAAGCCTTATCTAAAGAGGTATTTTGATTTGTTACTGCAATCATAAAGTCTACATTTCTCATCTTTCAGAAACTTCTACCAATGTCCAAGCTCAGGTGAACGAATAATCTCAATTGGAGAAAGGTACATGAAAGAAAAGATAAGCCACATCCACAAAACACAGGCTTTCCCAGAAAAGCCTTACACTATTTATTAAGTCATAAAATGAATTAAAAGCACATAATGAGCTAACAGAGTAATTCAACATCAAACATGTAGACAGCTTGAGGTTTTCAAACCCAGGCAGAATGTGTACAAAACACATCTCTTAATTTTAATGAAAGGTATGTCTCACTTTGGTGAACAGCTTTGAAAATAACAATTGTATAAGGTAAGTTAGTTAAAGAAATTATCCACAAACACAACAGCACACTAATGTTATTAGACATTGTTCTACAACCATTGGCACTGGATGATTTCACAGAAATCTAAACTTTAAGAGAAGTACACCAACACTAGTCTCCCACAATTAATGTTGCCAAGTATTATATCCAAAACACACTGTAAAGTTACCTGATCAAAATACAGCCAATTCCTGCCTTCACAGGTTTTCTAGCTATCTGGCAGAAAACTCTTATATTGTGTAAATCACACAGCTGCAAAACCATTGCATTCCCTTATTTGGTTAAACATCATTAACCTTTTTCCTCAGGATTATTCCTAACAGCTTGCTCAGAAGCTCTTTGTGCTAACACTTTCATCACCTTGGCACAGCTAACACTCCTGGATGATGAAAGACTCTTTTAAGAGGTGCAGATGTCACATCAAAGTTTGTACCTGTATTTCAAGTAAAATGCCCCAGAGTTTAAATGATAAAATAGGAAAACAAAATGTATGCCTCTATGCCAGATTACCCTCTAAGAGCCCACTTTTTCTCAAGACTTCAGTTCTCCCCCACCCCTCCCTTTCTTGCCTTGTGTCCAATGTATTAAGGAATATGTCATGAACAATGTTTCTTTCTTCTGCAGTAGGAGCCATTTTCAGTAAGGAAGCAGTGCTGAAATCAATCCTCTTTAACTTGTTCACTAAGCAGAAAAAAAATATGTATGTTAGAGTTCAAAGGAAAAAAAAACAATATTTGATTTGGCTCTAGAAGATTTTAATCTGGAATCAGCTGACTCCATTTTTTTTCTCTGTTAAGTTAAAAGCTGGAGCTTCACAGTCCTAGACTCAAAGAGAAATCTGGCTCTTAGAATTGACTGTATCTAAGAAAAAAAATAAAAAAAACAATGAAGACCCCTTATGCATATACTGTGATACCCAGCCCTCTTATAGGAAACTTACACCCTCCTCTAGAAGTACAGAAAAACATATCAAGCAAGAAACACTACATAACAAACAATCTGCTTCAGGTTTTGCCAATGGTACAAGAATGCAAATTTATGAAAAAACTCATTACCATAGGCCATACTGACTGAAATTTTAAACTTAAAACATCTTTTGCTTAGTTTATTCAATCTTTAATGTTTCTCTTTAGTTCTCCTCTTTGAAATTCCAGCTTGAAAGAAAAGAAGATAGAGCTATATTGTTTCTCCCACTCTCCCCTCCATTTTTTGAGTTTCTTTCCAAAAGGAAGATAGGCACCCAAACAGGAAAGGAGCTGTCATGTACTCCATCAGACCCACAACCAACCAACCACAAAGCCTGTGGCACACTCAGTACTGGCATGGAGCGAGCAGCCTGAAAACAGAGAAGTCTGGGGTGCAGACAACACCAGGAGTGCCCTTGCCGGTCAGTTTAGCCAGAGTTTCCAAGAATGTGACAGCAGGCTTTTAAACTCTCTTAGCAATATTGACACGAGGCATGACAAAAATCTGATTTTGAACAAATAATGAACATTTCTAGGTAGAAGAACTTCTGAAGTCTACTTCCTTCCAGCTACTAAGTTGAAACTAAGCCAAATTGGTATGCTACCAGGAAATATGACATACATTCCCCTTGCTTGAAGATTTCTTCTTCCTCGGGGCTCTCAGGAACGAGTGGATTAACAAATGCTGGCCTATGGACAGAGATTTGTAAATTACAAACTTTGCAAGAATTTGTCCTGTAAATACATTGTAAGTGTATCATTTTTGCTTACATACATGCTACAAGATTAAAAGTCATACTTCAGATTATATCTTAGAAATAAATACGTTATTTCATAATTGGCAGCTGCGAACAGAATATCACATGAGCTTCAATTCTGAAGAGGCAGTTAAGCGATCCAACCACAATCTACTATAATTAAGAAACAGTAACTGATGCATCTATGCTTCTTAAAGAGTTAAAACTGTACCCATAGATTACATGGAAGATCATTAAAGCAGAAAGTTTTAATGCAAATGAAGAAGTGATGATCTAGGATAGTCTAAAATACACAAAACTTGAACAGCAACATTCCTTCTGGAATAGAAAGAGCACAGTGCTGTCGCTAGCAAGCATTCTTATAATCTACGTGTTCCCATGACAGCCTTATCAACAGCCAAAAGCTGTTTACCACATGCACCACTTATCAAAGAAGATGATATGAGGCTGGCTGCCTTGAGTCCCAATGCATACATTTATGTAACTGCACAAATAAATTTACTTTAACATAATTGCATAAAACTTAATTATTTGTTTTCACAAGGCAGGGCAAATGCTTATTTTCAAGACCCATTCTTCCTCATGATTTCCACAAGTTATTTTTATATTTTAAACGTTTATACAAATACTCAAAACATGTATATGCACACAAACACACATATATATACACATACATAGATACACACACGCACACACACACACAAACACGTGAATCTGCTAAGCAATTCACCTCTGTCCTCAGCCTTTACTTAGGCTGGTAACAAGCGGCATGCAGAAAGACCTTTCACTTGGAACAACCTGCTTTTTTCCCTGGTTTGCTAGAACTCGGGATTTTTAAGACACACCAGCTCCTGCTCTATTGCACAGCTCATTCTCCCTCTCTTCAGCTCAGGACATGACTCCATTAGCTCTCCTGTCCAAGCCCCAAGCTGCTGAGATGCAAGTTTGTTATGGTCCAAACGCCATACAACCACATTTCCGAGGCACTATACCCAATCTAATATACCCTGCACCTCTCTGAAAGGTTTTTACCTCACAGAGAGTAGTCCCAGAACACAGCAGGTTTGTGGTCAGCTGGCCTGAAGAACAGCCACCACTGAGGTCCGTATGAAGTCTTATGCTACCTGCATAAGCCCATGTAGTTACCTACTCAGCTGTCCTCAGCGCATTTGTAAACTAAAATAAGAATACTGCCTTAGACAGTTGCTTGGAGTATTATTGTTTGTTTTGCTACAATAGTCAATCTACCAGTATATAATGCCATTTTTGCGATTTTGGGGGGAAAACAAAAAGAGGGGGCACCATAAATGTGTGTGTGTGTATATATATATATTTATTTATTTATTTAAACGTATAGTACACTAATGGGATCTAAAAATATCACAAATCTAATACAGGAAACCATACTAATAACTACTTATTATCAGGACTAAATAATTATGTCAAGTAAAGCTTCTCTGTTAAATATCCTTCTTCGTTAAATACAGGCAATCATTTAAACTAGTTAGAAACAGAAAGTGGTTTATCACTTTTGCAGGCTATACGAGATGTAAGAAATACAAGATGCAAGAAATACAGTTCATTTTTCTAGTACTAGAGTCATATAAACCAAAACTGAAACTGAGCAGTCTGCTTAATGACTAAGTATCACAGAAGGGGTGAATACAGAAAGGTTTTTGGTTGGTTGGTTGGGTTTTTTTGTGTTTTTGTTTTGTTGTTGTTCTTTTTGGGGTTTTGTTTGTTTGTTTTCTTAAGTTTTGTGAGAATACTTACCAGTTCCATGCTTTTTTACATAAGCAAGTTTTAGGCTGAAGTATTCTGAAAACATCTACCATCACGAATTACAGAATTGATGTGTTATTCACTTAAAGGCTATTTAACCTACCTGAAGGGAGGGTGCAAAGCAGACAGATCCATGCTATTTTCAGTGGTGCCCAGTGCCAGGACAAGAGGCCACGGGCACGAACTCAACACAGGAGGTTCCGCCTAAACATCAGGAAGCACTTCTGTGCTGTGCGGGTGATGGAGCACTGGCACAAAGCATGTGCTGAAAAGCCGCCTGGACATGGTCCTGGGCAGCCTGCTCTGGGTGTCCGTGCTTGAGCAGGGGCTCGGACCAGGTGACTTCCAGAGGTCCCTGCCAACCTCAACCATTCTGTGATTCTGAACCACTGAGGCTCAATCTTCCCATTTTTTAGGGCAAGAAAGCAATTAATTTTAACAACTACTGTACAATGCATGCAGGTTTCTAGTCCACTGATCTACCTCTATGTTCATTAGGCCAGTCATTCAAACAGAGGGAAAATCTGTTACAGAAAAGGGACAGATCCTAAGACTAACAGCAATTCCGGGTGTCATCTGACCCCTGAATTTAATGCTCTGAAGCTTGCCCCAGGAAAGTAACATTTTCCAACAAAAAAAAAAAAATTAAGTATACAATTCATTTATAACCCACTCCATACAGCTTCACACATACATAGCTGCCATGTTTGCCACTTTCACCACAACAGGAGTTTGAAGACTATTCCCCTGTCCTACAAATTACCGTTTGTTCTCCGGATCCCGGGCCACCATGACAAAGGTTGCATCCAACACAGGGCTGTAATCACCATCATGTAACTGAGAGAGACAGGAAACAATTTTATCTTTAAACTCTAAAATTTATAAAAGTCCTTAGCAAGCTCTTCAGTTGACATCACCTATGCAATCACATCGCTAACATTGTTTACTTTCATTTTGTCATCCCTTCTAAGATCTCTCACAGTAGGCTGAACCGAAGGAAAGAACACAACTTAAAACTCCAGTTTCAGGAATTCTGCAACAAAAAACGTTAAGCAGAGGAATGCTAATTAACTACTATTTTCAGCTAGAGAAAAATATAAAATAAAATAAAAATCAACATAGGCATTGCAAAATGACCCGCTTACCCTTTACTCTGAGAAATGCCAAAACAATTTTTATCAATACCAAACTGGCACCACTGTCAGCACTGGGAGGCAGTTCAGACAACAAAGGTGTAACATTATCTTCTACAGAGATTTCACTTAGGGAGACAAACTGAATCAAAACTTATTTACTGTTTATCTGACTCATAGCCACTAATATCACGTAAGCATTCATAGCCCATCTTCATTACTGTAAATAAGTAAATTACTAAATGCTTCACCTAAGAAACTTAGAGTAAATATTCAATAGAAATATTAGGGATTTTTAATTGAAGTATTAATGCTCCTTTTGCTTCCTGCAGAGGGTACCCTAGTTACACCTTCCATTTAATTTATTTTCAATTATTATTTAGCATTTAATAACTTATTACAAAAATTATGCTTTGTAGTAGATAATAAGCACACAAGATACAATTTAATACTGAATCTGAATATCAGCATTAAAATTTATATATCTATAAAATGCATAGATACAAGGAAAATAACATTTTTCAAAAGCAGGGAAAAGCTTCTAAAGATACAAAGCACAGCCACCTATTTTGTCTCTATGAGTATACTGTTCTCAAAGTTAATTACAAAACACTGGTTAAGAAAAATGCATGTCTTGACAGAAGGATTAGCAGAGTATCTCGTTGTACCTAGACTACTGGAAGTCATCTCAGTTATTCTAGAAAACGTAATTTAGGCTGCTAATGTCATCATCCAGAATTCACGCTGAAACATCTTGTGACTGCTGTAGGAGAGAGAGAAGTCACAGGAACTAACCTGCAGCATGTGCATCTTCACTTCCATTGAGGTCTTCCCAACCCAGGAAACATTGCCTGTGAATTTGATGTCACAGTCTGGATATACGACCTTCTTGCGCAAATCTACAAGACAAACGTTAGAGGTTACTGGAGACAGATCACCTGCATCTAATATTAGAAAGACTGGATCCTCTAAGATATTTTTGTGTTGTGTAAGCAGCAACACACACGAAGACAACCCAGAAGACAGTTATTGCAAGGGACCACACTGCTAGCCTGCGCTTTCTGCCTTATCTGTTTTTACTAAAACCAGAACCGGAGGAAACAGGCTGCATGTGGCAGATGGATGGCAGACCCACAGAGGTGTTCAGCAGAACATGTGACACAAGCAAGGTCCAACTTCACCAGAACAAACACTGTTTAAAAATGAAACTAAGAAACTCACATGCTAATACAAAACCAAACACAGAAGTGCAGGAGGCACAAAAGTTGTGTTTTGAAAGGAAGGGAAATCTGAAATGCTGAAAAGCATCCACAAAACTGTCTTCCCTTCCTCCCTTCAAGAAAAGCCAGAGTATTCAAGAGGTCAAAGCAATATACAGCAAACTCAACAGGGAAGAAGTAACAGTAACAACCACAGGAACACAGTAGCTGCTGAATGAGTAAGATAAACAGGTGAAAGTATTTCTACTGATCAAATTGCCACTTACTAATTTTATCCACCAGGGCTGTAACTATCGATAAGGGAGACCTCGGCTGCCTTTCCTGCTTGGTGTGAGTGTAGCAAATAAGAACTGTGGAGAGACCAAAAACGGAGTCAGCATTTAGTTCTCTTGTATTTTAAGAACTCCTCCAGCAGGGCAGACCAAAGCCGTCTTTGTGAAGCCTGAGAAGTACCTGCAAAACACAAAGTGAAATATCAAACTGTGGGAGTGCACGACTTCCACATTTCCGTGTACATAATTCAGGGGATTGCTGTAAAGAAAACAGTGATTCAGCAGGTGTCTCAGCTATATGCGTATTTACTTATGACAAAGAGAAATTTAGCTGAGGGCTTTAAATCAGCCCGTCACTCTGCTCGTTCCAATCCCACGTAATCTGTACCCTTATCCCTGTAGCCCACTCTCTCAGTTTCTTTATTCCCTTCCTACCACCTACTTTGCCTTCATGTAGGTTGTTCAACAATTCATGCTATCTGAGGACTTGTTTTCAAATACTCATTCCTTTAAAGAGGTGCAGATTAGATAAACTGTGCCTTACAGGCATGAAAGCATAGTTGGAGGTATTTATCACACCCTAATTACTACTAGCCAAATGATTATTTAAATTAATTACCTCTGCTCTTAAGACCATATGCAAGTAAACAGACTCCTTAGAGTAATAGTAGAGTAATGTTGCAAAGACTTTCTTCCCCTAGTACTCGGGTAATTCCCAGGCAATAAAGGTTTCAAAGTATCTGTTTGAACTTAATGAGATAAAAAAGAAGGAAGATCTCTGTCCTTCCAGGAAATGTAAGTAAAAATTACTAAAGTCACAATTCTAAAAATTGTTATGCCTATCAGTTACGGCATCAATGCAACTAATAATACTCTGAATGGGATTTATCAGAACCCTATTATTGCCAAAGACAAAAACTTAGAAGTGGATTATCCGTTCATGTAGTAAATCTGTGAAGATCATAGGATATGCTGGGGGGAGCATGGAACAGCATTTGTTCCTATGAAAACCGCTCACCACCATTCTGAACACTGTGTAATTGGCACAGAATCTTGATTTACCCAAAATGATGTATCCCCAGTAGAACCGACTAAAGCCAAGTATGATACAAACAAGGCAAAGACATTCTGTGCTGTATCAGGAAAAATCCAAGATCTTCACAGGTCTACAGGGAAAATAAGCAAGGCACAGAATGAAAAACAAGCTCATCTCATTTACCAACTGAAATGAGCCAATCGTTTCATGTCTCCTTTTCAGTTAGTGAAGCCACTATCTTCCACATCGCAGTAAGAAATATAAATCATCTAGCTCTTTTGCCTGTCCTCTCAAGATAGGTGACATACTTGTTTCTCTGCCTGCCTCAGTCTTGGCTATCTGGACCCACAGAAGGTCCTTCTGTCCTGCTAAAGAAAATGTGACATACATACTTCCCACTCAGAACTTCCCTTTAACAAGCACTCATTTTTTGCCAAAAACCTCCATCAAAATGCTACCAACCAGCTACAAAATTTTAATGAAGAAGGAAGTCACCTGGTGACGTTTTAGAACAGAACAGAATAGCTGGAAGGGGCCTACAGAGACCATCAAGTCCAACCACCTGACAACTTTGGGGCTAACCAAAAGCAAAAGCATGTTGATGAGGGCATTGTCCAAATGCCTCTTGAGCACTGACAGGCATGGAGCATCAACCACATCTCTAGGAAGCCTGTCCATGTTTGACCACCCTCATGGTAAAGAAATTTTTCCTGTTGTCCAGCCAGTAGCACCTGTCCCCTGGTGCTACTTTCTGCCATTCCCACGCGTCCTCTCATCGGTTCCCAGGAGAGGAGACCGACACCTCCCTCTCTGCTTCCCCTCCTCAGGAGGTTGTAGGGAGGTCACCTCAGCCTTCTCTTCTCCAAACTAGACAGCCCGGGTGTCCCCAGCCTCTCCTCACAGGACATGCCTTCCTGCCCTTCCGACAGCTTTGTTGCCCTCCTCTGGACGCTTCCAAGGACCTTAACGTCCTTCTTGTGTTGTGCAGCCCAGAGCTGCACGCAGTGCTCCATGTGAGGCCGCACCAGCGCTAAATACAGCGGGAGAACCCCCCCTTCTGACCGGCTGGCTGTGCTGTGTTTAAAGCACCCCAAATGGGGTTTGCCCTCTGGCTCCAGGGCACGCTGCTGGCTCGTGCTGAGCCTGCTGTCGCTGCACCCCCGGGTCCCTTCCTGCTGAGCGGCTCCCCGGGCACTCGGCTCCCAGCCTGCGCCTGTGTCCGGCATCGCTCTGTCCCAGGGGCAGAACCCGGCATTTCCCTCTGTTGATTTTCATGCCATTGCTGATTGTCCAATTTTAAGAGAAAAACATCAAGGTATATTAACAACCTAGCAATTATTTTAGCCGCAAAACAGTGGTCAAAGATCTTGAACTTTTAAAGACTTATTTTAAAGAATAAATGCCAAGGAGACAAAAAAAATAAGAAAGCTAACTCGTGAAGCAATGTGTATAATTATTCTTACAGCTGGTCCTTTATAAGGCTGGCAGAAGCAAGAAGCTGAAGCTGAGCATTTTTGCTTCTGGCTGTTCTTATTCATACTTCCTTCTCTTCCAGCATCAGTATCTTTTTTAATTCCCCTTAGAGACATCACATCAATGCGATCCTCTGAGGTCATACTGCATCATACCAAACAGTACTCAAACTGACTCTCTCTGCATTATTTGTGTATTTTTTTTCAAAGGCACAGATACATACCTCCTAAACTGTCAAGATCTTCAAGTATTCTTCCAAACCTGTAAGATACATTTTTTTGACAATTAAAAAACTACTTCCATAATACATTAAAGCTAATACTTTCCTGTACATGTAATATACTTGCTTTGTTACCTTACACTGTTGTGTACGTTCAGATACTTCTCTCTTATTTCAGGTTGACTTCCTAGAGGCAGAATAACTTCCAAATAGCTATCTTTCATTTTTCTAGGGGGGAGATCTTCCTGACGTTTTGCCAGTAAAGTATGAAGAGCTTTTCTTTCTTGCATTGCTTGCACATGATCCCTGGTAAGAAAAGAAATACTCCATTTGGAGTATGACAACAGTATACTAGACAGCTGAAACTCTCTCTAGCTGAAAGATGTCACATTGAAAATTACCAAAACAAAAACAAAAAAAGAATTAAAAGATAGTAAGACAAAGTAAGCGTGTCTTGAAAAGAAAGAGAAATGCACATAATCAGATATACTAAGCAACACTACTGCCGGAAAGTTTTAAATAGCTTTGCGTATCAGTTGCAAGCACATACTTTGCACTAAAGAGATGAACAAAATTTATCTAATTTTGAATGGTACAAAAATGTTTCCCCTTGGAAACAACTTAGTTTTTAAAAAATAAGAAATAAAACAAAACACTCAGATCACACCTAATTTAACCTATAAGGTTTTCTCCACATTCATGCCTTTCATAGCTACTGTATTACAACTCTTCCTACCGTGTCAATTTTACAGGACTGTCAACTTACAATCTCTCTCGAGAAGTAAAGCAGATGTACAGTACTGGTTAGTACCAACAACAAAGAGAGCTAATCTGTTGAGAATTGCTATCACTTACAGATGACTTTTTCCTTTACAGCAACAGTTCATGCAGCATACACCTGACCAGCACACAAAAAAGGGAAAATTAAGCTACATATCTCCCATTCTTACCCAGTCATCTTACAACCACACAGGAAAAGTTAAGAAAGAAAGAATTCAGAAAAGAGAGCAGTAATTCAGAGCTGCTTTTCCAGCACCACCAAGTCCAGAATGGTCCCAAGTCTCACGAGGGAGACAGGGCCAACTAACTGTCACTTCTTTCCAATCTTCCAAATTGATTTCTTGCACAGAGATCTGTGATATATAACAACAGTCTTCCCCAACATACTCTTACCTGTTCCTTCAAAGCACCCTCCCCTTAAAAGGGCAACCTGACTGAATAAAGCAAGTATCTCATAACATCCCTAGAATCAACAACAAAGCATTAAAAAATATATATATATATGAGGGTTAAACATTCAATAGTTCAGGTAAAAAGCAAGAGAGTATGCACAATTATTAATCAATTTTATAGTGTTTTATGCCTTCCCATGCTCTAAGTAACCAAACTTCGTTTTAAACTTGCAGAGGATATGTGCCACTCATTCAGTAGTGCATGCTGCACTGCTGTGATTTGAGTGCCACTGTGTTTAAAAAAGCCAATTGGAAAAAAAAAAAAGAAAAAGGAAAGAAAACTGAAAACAAACAACAGACAGAACCTTTTCACCAAAACAAAAATTTGTCTTAAGTTTTGACTTTGGATGAATTCTGGGTATTAGTCATACTTTAAGATGATGACTTTTTTTTGGCTTGTGGTTTTATTTTTGGGAGAAGAGAGGTAGAAAGAAGTCATACTTCAACTATTTATACTCCCTCTTTTCTGTTTAATAATTTTGGGGGAATTGTGAATAATCCATAATCAAAGACAGTAAAGGTTAAAAAGAAAGACATTTTCTGCTAAAGTTACACAGTTTCTAAAAAATTTGAAATATGGTTTACCTCATCTGGGCAACATGACAACTGCAAAGTTCAGAAAAAAATGAAGAGGTAACAACCTACTCCAGAGGGTTTATATTTGAAGTTGGGCCACTGCATAGAAATAGAATATATTAGATGACTAAGGAAAGGTACAATGTCCAAGATGATGCATCTTTATGTTTTTTTTGTTTGTTTTTGTTGTTGTTGTTGTTTGTTTTGTTTTTTAAAGATTTGCTTTCAAGGGCTTTCAGTGAAAGGTTTAAGAGAAATCAGAGTATTTGTCTACAAACACACAGAAAACAAGTGATAAAAACTCAACTACACTCTTTTTCACCAGTCCCATCCTGGCTCCTCCGAGGTCAGCAGCAGAACTCTTGAATTCAGCTTCAGAATGTACTCTTCAATATACAGAAATATTGGGCTCAAGGCAATAACATTTTTCAATGGACAAGCACTTTCACACACTGCAATATCAGTCACACAGTAACAATATTTCAAAGTATTAACTAATAACTACCCAAAACATTCTGAGAAATGGAATTATTTGTTTCTGAAATGGCTACATCTCTACCTAGACTGTTATGTAAGTCATCCCACAAATCTGTCATCAGATTGTACTCCAGACAACCTTTACAGGCCTTCTTACACAGACTTCAATGGATTAGTTATTCCTACTGACTTCAATAAGGGCCAAATCCTCCATAACCTAGATCCAATAGCCCAAATACAAAAATGCCACTGACATTTACAAGAGAAATCACAAATCAAAGTTTCATTTCAGCAAAATTAATAGCCCATGGTGTTCTTCCAACATGCCTCTCTCTCCTCTCCCAGCAATCCAGATGTATATGCACCAGGCCTTCACAGTCCTTCCCCAGCTCCCATTTCACTACCCTGTCGAGCTGTTCTCTTGCGTTGGTCCTCTTCAGTCATTTCATGGTCTAACTCGATGAAAGCACTGGCTGTCCACTCTCTGTATCAGTCCACCACAGAAGTGGGATCTCAAAGTCTGCTTGACCCATGTCCCCCAAACCTCCCCACGTATTAAGCCTGTCATTCTCAAGCACTCCCAACTGTGAGCGCCCTGACTTTACTTCTTCATGGTAGCTGAAGCATACAGTACCCTGCAAACCATTTCTGTTGCATTGTTTACAGCACTAGAAATGTACCTATTTAAGAAAAACACTGCTATGGTGATCCTGGCTTCACCCTGCTCTCCTTTCAGACTGGGTACAGCATGGGGAAAAGAAATGGATGGAAGATCAGATTTGACAAGAGCCCTGTACAGCCTCGACCCTCAGATTGTATTTCCATATGGCACGGTTCCTCCCTAGCCACCGTGGGCTGCAAGAAAGGCTTCTTTAAAAGTCATCTTCTAGACCCCTTATCAGCTGACCTCACAAAAATGCCAAGCCCCATCATGCTTAGTTACCAGTCTTACTAAACAAAAGCCAGCTTTCCATATTCAGGCATTTTCTTTAGCAGGCCTATAATGCTGTTTAGATAATCCTAGTCAGAAGGCCATGACATATCAGACACTCCATCCAGGCAAGCCCCTTTTCATTTCCTTATCAGTGCACAAAATGTGAAGCAAAAGCTCAGCAAATACGGTCATAAGAAAGTCAACAATCATGAAAATAAATATGGGGCCAACCAATCAGCAACAAAATTTCCCCAGACACTGACTTATTCAGAACAGTTAACGACTACAGGGTTATAGTCAACTCTGGCTCATCCAAGACAATGGAGGGGGAGGTAGGTAACCTGGATAAGGCCAAAACTTAGATGATTTAAATCAGATGTAAATTAATCTACAATTAAGTTTCAGCAGAGAAAAGAAATGCCCGAGATACTCCTGACTAGAGCACAGACCCCAAGGTGACCATTTTACAGTCGCATGGATGCTGCCAGGCCATTCACAATGCAGCCTGCTTCATGCAGAACCAGCTCAGTTGCCTCTGAATTCAGTGCAGGATAAATCCACCACGTGGATAATCCACCAACAGATAAATAAAGAGATAATTGCAACATAACATTTCCAGTAAGGCTCTAAAGCTCTTAAACTTCCATCAGATTCAAAGTTAATAAGAGAATCTTGTAAGCATCAGGATAATGTATTTTGTTCCCTTGGTGCTGAAGATCGGCTAGAGAAATCTCAGAAGTTTGTGATCCACAAACGGTCCAAAACTTTGCTTGCATTACCTTTTTATTTTGAATATTTTTTTCTTCCCATCAGTTAGCTAACATTTTATTTCTACTACGACAACTCTGAGCTCTCACTCGGTTCAACAAATAAAGTAAAATACATTTAATATACACTGTACCTCCAGTTGGTAGATGCTCCCACTATATCCCTCAATCTGCTTCGCACTGAAACAAAAAAAAAAAATCAAAGCAAACAAAGCTTAGTTCTGCAAGTGAAGAATGTGAGGTTGCCTGGCGCTAAAAGGCACAATCCTCCTCCCAGAACAGAAAAATTAAGCAAATTCATGCAAATAAAAGCCTGAAAAACAAAAGTTTTTCAATTCACCGATGCTGTTAGTAGGCATATCACAATAATGGGTTGAGTAACATGATTCTGTAGCTTATTTTGCACAGCCAACAAAGAATGCATTTGGATTGTTTGTTAATGCAATCAAATGCCTGCAGTGCTAATTAACAACTGAAAGAAACAGCAGATCAAAACCAGATCAAGGAATTTTGATGTGAAAATATTTCAGCCTAAACACAAACAAACAGTGGAGATAACACAGATCAGAAAGTCGTAAGAGGAACATTAAAAGAACAGTGCAGCTGGGAGACAGCGAGTGAAAAAAACATTTTTTAATTAGACCTATACATGAAGGGCAGGCAAACGCCAGCAGACTGGCTGCTGCCAGGAGGGTTTGACAGCCTAAATTTCTAGCAGCCTCAAAGAACACAGGGTTAAGACACTGAAGAGAGATTGTAAAATTGCTTCCCACACTGTTTGCACTATCACAGTTAATACTAGCTCTGCACAAGGTTTTCCTAAATTTCAAGAATTACCTGCATAGGCAGTTATTCTACTCTTTCCTTGGATGGGGCTTTTAAATGTGCTATTAAATGTGCTAGGGTCTCATCAGATCTACTGAGATATTCTGTCACTGTTAGGCAGGTGAATGTATGCTACTTGGAAAAACCTGAAAACAAGCAGCAACAATTCCCAAATTCAAAACAGAATAAAGCTGAGAATGGGATAGCAGGGATTCCTTGCTTATTTACTAAGATTTTTATACAAGAGGGCTCAAATACTAGGACAAAATAGTTAGGGACACGTCAGGGAAAGGCTATCAAAAAAAAAAAAGTCACACAAACAGAAAGAGGGCTGCTGGTGATTCATGAGCTGATTCTTTTTACTTTTAGGTTATTGGGCATCGTCAGACTTTGCACATCACAAACTAAATGCCGGGTCAGAGTATTCACAGCAATCAGCTAGCTGTTCAGTGAACCCTGGAGCTAACACAGCCCGATTCCCTATGGATTAAAATCACACACCCCTCTCTCTAGCCCCCCCTTTCTCATTCCCTACCTGCAACACCCTCCGCTCCTCTCCCACACTCCTAACCTACCTCTGTTTTGCCAGCCCTCCAGCCAAGCACCAGCAGGACCTGTGGTCAGCCCAGAGCTGCCCCAGGCTGACAGCCGGCCACTACGAGGACCCCAGGTACTTGCCTACTGCCATCAAACGCAACGGCCAGTGGCTGACCCGCAGCACCAGCTCGGGCACCCTGACGAACCTCTGACTCAGAAGCCAATTATCACAAACCTTGTGGAAACATAGTTTGAGATTTGTGCTTATCTATCTCGGCTGACAGCGAGCAACAAAGGATTCTGGAAGAAGAGGGGGACAAGAAGACAGAAAAAGACAAAAACAGGTTACTTAGGCCTCACCAATTTAGGAAATTAATCTGATAATATGTTTTGAAATAAGATGAGTTCCATTACTAATTCCAGTAACAAAAATTTTTTAATAAAAAAAAAAAAAAAAGACTAAAAATTTTAGAACTGATTTTTTTGGAAGGGGCAGAGGGATCCGATTCTTTTTTTTTTTTTTCCTTAAGAAGCTGCAGGCTTGTTTACATAATAGGAATTACTACTTTCCTGTTACTCACACTCCACCTGTGAAGCTGCCATAGCATGCATTGATTAAGACAGTGTTAGCAGAAACACTGTTATAGCTTCTAGAACACAAAACCTCAATATTCCAATAGCGTGCAGACTGTGCTGGATGGAGGGGAAATAAACAGCACTTTCTCTGTCTTGGTTTAAACTACGTTCATCTTCCTTTTCAGCTTTAGAGACGTAAAAAGCTCTGAAAAATCTCGAGTCCAAACCTGCAAACATGTATATACTGTTAGTCCCATTTAATATTTCTGATTTCAATTTTAGGCATACAAGTAAACATTTGCCAGGCTGAGACCACATAATTTTCATTTGGACAATAAAAGGACATAGTGTAAAAGTGTTTCTAAGATCTCGCCAATCTAAATCTAGTCCATTTTACAGGCTCATAAGCCTGTAAATAATAATAATTTTTTTTTTCCCTGGGAAAACTATATTGCTTTTCTAGATTTTAATTATTTTATAACAGAAATTCAAGTAATTAAGCATAAAAACTCATGTACTCTCTCTTTTCGTATTGGCAAATGTCTTAGATACACAGAACAATTCCAGCAAATGGGTTTTATCCATCATTAACACGTTGCACATTTCACACTAACTCCTCAGCTGCGGTCAGTGGCTCATGAAAGCCAGAGCTGCAGGGCCTAAGTCTATTTGAGCTGCATAGTACAGTAACGAAGGACACGAGGGCAGCTGGACGAGCTCACTGCATCCATCTCTCCATCCACAGCCCCTTGTGCTGGTGTCTCCCCAGGTTCAGGCAGACCACTAGGGCGTATTTTACCACCAGTCTGATGTAGAGCTTGGTATGGCTGTCAGTGAAAGACGCAGATATCCCATGTGTCTGAGTCACAGCCTTTTTTATTCAAATGTCTAAAATGAAGCTAAGTACTGCAGGAGTTGCAATGTAAGAGATTTTGTATCCCACAAGGCTGTTAAAAATGCATTATCCAGCATGCTATCAGAAATACACTGTGCTGACCGAGATCTTGTACAACAGTATTTCCACAAAGATAACCAGAGCCATTCACTCGTCACGACTAACAACATTAAAGGCAAAGGGGCTTTAAGCAAGTCGGCAGAGAAGAAGAGGTTTTCATTTTTCGTGAGAGCTGAAGTAAGCCAAAACAGTAGCTAAGTAAGTTTAGCATTACAGCAGATATTAAAATATGTACAGATTACCACAACACACCATTATTCACATGAATGGGTAAGTGTCCTGTGGAGTGGAAAACACAGGTTAAATTAACAATTAAAAGAAATTATGCAAATGACATCCATTAAGGGTTACCTGATTATTTTACCTGCTTAAATTCCACTTAAGTACGTCCCTTAATTTTAGTAAGCAACTGTAAGCAACCTGTCCTTGCTCACTGCCAAGGTTTATTGCCAGTATCTTTGTGATTTCATCTGAGTTGGTCCTTTCCTTCAAAGCCAGCTTTCCAGTTCCTTTGTTTACTGGTTCCACATATCTGCCTACGGTGTAAGTCCAAACACTTTTTCAGACTTGGTGCTACTGTTTATTGTTGACAAACACTATCAGTTTTGAAAAGAATATCTGCAGCACTTTTCAGGAAGTGAGATGAGAGTTAACTCAGAGGAAGCTTCTGAAGACCCACCTGATGTGTCTTCAGGAGAACCACGGAAGAAGTGAGGGCGTTCATCCTTGCTTCTCTCCTTTAACCTCCCAAATTACTATCTATAACCTATAGATATGTATCTAGACTATTGAAAAAAAAAAAGATATCTAATAACCAATAATCCTCTTTCTCCTTTACTCAATGATACTCAAGGAAACTCAAGGATATTTCAGGAACAAAAGGGAAAAGAAAATACCAGAAACAAGCAGAACTCCATGAAGGAATTATTTGTATTTGGTTTTAGCCCTTTTCCTCCTCCCCTTTTCTCAGTACATGGGATAAGAATGCAAGAAAACATTCTTAAAGCTTCTGAACAGGAACACTATGGTTTATTATTATTATTAGAGTGTTAAAACAATCTTTCCACACAAAGCTCTATTGACAAAGCGCATTTTCACAAAGCAATGATGCTAATCTGATTAATAGGTTTCTCTCACTTTATGA
This sequence comes from Anseranas semipalmata, assembly GCA_013399115.1. Classification (NCBI taxonomy): domain Eukaryota; kingdom Metazoa; phylum Chordata; class Aves; order Anseriformes; family Anseranatidae; genus Anseranas; species Anseranas semipalmata. The sequence continues at coordinate 58,052 of VXAA01005999.1, forward strand.
GGTTAGCAGTACTAACACTTTAAAAGTTCTGTAAGAACTCATTTCCCATTCAATTCCTCCATCTCTCGGCCATTCTACCCAGGCTCCTCAGCACCTCTCTCTGTTGTGTTGACTTTCTATCTAGGAGCCTCCTCAAGAAGCGGTTGTCCCTCCAAAAAAGAATTACATGCTCTTCCAAGACTAAAGAACCAGACCAGCCCCTAAATCTGTAACTTCAGTCACCTATGCATATGTGTTGCCATCAATCTCCAAACACATATATTCTGACACTTCCTAAACATTTATACCACGAGCTAACAGTCAAGGACATACCCATTTGCAATGTACACAAGCCATATTAACCAATAAAGGGCTACCACCTGAAAGAATAACCTCCTCAGAGACATTTCTAAATCTTCCAAAGTATAGCCAATTACTTTACCTTCAGACATGTCTGGAAGCAACGGTGAGCCACCAGTCCCAGAAGTGAGTGTCCTAGCCAGAAGAGAAGGCAGCTTCCACATGGTGCACAACCTATATACAGAGTGGAAGAATTCAGTGTCATTAGTTTTAACACCATGAAAACACCTTAAGGTTTATTTTTGAATGCCACCAATTGCTTCAGAAACCCCACTCCTTATAGTCAGCCTGACTTTTAGAATCAGATGCAATCCATAAGCAATTCAAGCCAGCTGAAATTCAAACTGGTACTTGCAAACAGGAAGGACGAATGATTCACTGGAGATAACCGTTCCCTTCGCTGACTGTTCAGATGCCCCAGAACAACCAGCCCAGACTGACTGCCAGCTTTTACGCCACAGGCATCCTAACACAGACAGGGGCTGCGCACATCTGCAAAATCACCTGTGACTCTACACACACACTTCTCCCGCACTTGGCTGGCACCTGTAGAGGTGGAAGGTGGAATGTCCTCAGATGGGTGTCACCAGGCCTCCAACACAGTCCCGTTCAGCTAACCCTGGAGTTCCCCCCACGGGTCAGTGTGGGTGCAGCTCAGAATGAGCCTAAAGCGCAGGATATATAATCAAGCCCCTCAGCTGCTCAGCACGAAGGCACAACCACGAAACCTCCCAGAGAGCGCAACCCGCCCAGCAGTTCCCTGCGGGCTAAGCCAGGCAGGAGCCAGCACGACTCCCGCGGGCACGCAGAATGTGGCGACACGAAAACACGCCGGGGGTCAGCGGGAAGAGCCCACTCGCGACAGCTCGCTGCGCTGACGAGCAGCGTGGGCAGCCTGTCGCTCAATGCTCTGCGGCTGGCGCTGGGGAAACGGAGGCAAGCAAGCCGCTGCTCCCCGCGACCCCTCCCGCACGAACAG
>VXAA01005999.1:65143-80348 GCA_013399115.1 Anseranas semipalmata
GGGGGGAGGGGGGTCGCTGCTCGGGGTGTCACGAGACACCCCGCACCAGCTGTTGCTGGCAGGGTGAGGCAAGATTCCGGGGAGGGGCGCTGTCATTGGCTGAGGGCGAGCACTGCCGGCGCTCCCATTGGCTGGTGTGCGGGGAGAGGCGGAGCGTGAGCGTCTATAAATGGGGATGCCGGAGCGAGCGGCCGGCACAGTTTGGGTCGGAGACGCCGCCGCGGCCGGACGGGAGTCGCCCACTGCTCAGCGCCGCCGGGACATGCTCGCAGCCTGACTGACCGCAGGTGGCCGCCGCGCCCGGGACACGAATGAAGAAGCAGTTGCTCCTCCTGTTCACGCATCGGGGACTCGTCAGCCGAGGGGGCCGCAGGGGGAAGCGCCGTCGAAAATGGCTTCGTTCAGTATCCGCGCCGCGCGTCCCGAGGACTGCCCCGACCTGCTGCGACTGATCAAGGTGCGGGCGGCGGTTGGAGCGGCGCGCGGGGCCCCCGCGGAGGTCGCGTCAGGCGGGGGGGGGGAGGGGGCGGCTGTACCCGCCGCCCGCGCGCAGGCGAGGCGTTGCGCAAGGGTGCGGGGGGGCGGCGAGCGGCCCATGGGGAGAGGCTGCTGACATGTTGTTCCTTCCAGGAACTAGCCAAGTACGAGGACATGGAGGATCAAGTGGTGCTAACTGAGAAAGGTACGCGCGCGGCTCCCGCTCGCCTGGCCTGGCCGTCTGGTGGCAGTGCTCTCCGGCTTAGGTACCCGTTTGTTCTGCTTTTCTAGAGCTGCTTGAGGATGGTTTTGGCGAGCACCCTTTCTACCACTGTCTTGTTGCCGAAGTGCCGAAAGAACAGTGGTCGTCTGAAGGTGAGACTTCTGCTTATTTGTAGATGCTCAATACACCAGAGATGTCTTGTACTTAATGTCAGCTATTATATGTAAGGTTCCAGCAATGAGTTGGGGTAGGAGGAATAGATTAACTGTTAAATGCAGTAACATAGTGATATTCTTCTGAAGTAGTTGCTAATCCAGGAGATGTGGGAAGATCAGGTGTAACAATGTACTTAAGAAAAGCCATTAAATTAATTGGAATTGTTTGACCCTAACTTAACTTTATGTAATCCTGTTGAATCACATTTTTTCTTTAATTTGTCCCCAATCTTCAGGTTACAGTCTCTAGCTTCGCCATGTACATGGCCCTTCTGTGTACATGGATGGGCGGGGAGGTAACTAAAAGATCCGTTACACAATAAAGTAGATGATCATAATATGAGGTAAGGTCTACAGGGACAAGTGCTATTCCCAAACCTTTACCAAAGACACAGTAGATCAGAAACTTGTTTGCACGCTTCTCTTACAGTATGTGCAGAGTGTTATGGCAGGTGTAGTTACAGTTCTCAAGGTTTAGGTGTGAGTGTGCTACTGTTAGAAGAGTTGGTTTCTCTTCCCTGTTGAGCCATGGAATTTTACTTGAAGCTGTAGTTTAGCTTGACTTTTTGGTGCTGAAGATAACTATGATATCAGTGCAAGTATAAGTTGAGGTGCTAGAAATGCTGCTGTAACAGTTGCCTGTGAGCATGCCTTCTCTCACGCTATTTACTGAGGAATACACATTGACAGATGAGTTTTCTTTAGAGTTTGGTAGAATGTTTTGGTTGCCAAGAAGGCAGAGTTGGGGCTGTTATCTAGATTCCGAACTGCTCTGTAATGTTTTTACTTGCATTCCAGAATGGAAATACTGATAAATCAGTAGGGTATGTATTTGTAGGAAAAACTTGTTCGGTGCTTACTATAACATTGCTCTTGAGCATTTCAGGGTGTGAAGGGGGCAGCCTTCGTTCTGTTAGGCTGATAAGTTTGTATTCATTTTTAGTTGTGTGCTTAATTCTTATTCTAACCTAATAAAAAATGGCTGCATGTCACAATCTGTATATTTAAACATGCATGTAAGACTTGAAATAGTATTTTACACTTTAAATTCAGACTAGCTAAAGCTGCACATCTTGTTTCAGAATCCTGCATTGTGGGCTTTGCCATGTATTACTTCACTTATGATCCATGGATTGGAAAACTGCTGTATCTTGAAGATTTTTTTGTGATGGCTGAATACAGAGGTATGTATTATAGAATTAGATGAGTTGCTTCCTATAGGGCTTCTTTAAAATTCAGACTTTCTTTTTTTTGTTTTCTAGGACTTGGCATTGGGTCAGAAATTCTGAAGAACTTGAGTCAGGTATGTCTGAGTGATAAGACTAAACAAGCAGAACTGAGGACACATGACAGCAGTGGTCTTGCTCTGCTGTTAACTGCATGCAAGTTTCTCCTTGAGCGCTACTCAAGATTAACATGTCTGAGTTAAAGGAGGTGACAGGGCACCAGACAGCTTTAAACATTGTCTAGGCTGTTAAACAGTGACAAGCGCTCAGCTGAGAGGTGGAGTGAACTTGATGACTTCTAGTGATACCTGGTGGGCTGAATGGTGTCAGCAGCTCTTACTGGTCTTACCTGGGGCTGTTCCTTGAGATGTGTTGTTGCACTCTTGCAGGTTGCTGTCAAGTGCCGCTGCAGCAGTATGCACTTCCTCGTTGCGGAGTGGAATGAACCGTCCATCAGGTTCTACAAGAGAAGGGGTGCCTCTGATCTGTCCACTGAGGAGGGGTGGAGGCTCTTCAAAATTGACAAAGAGTATCTCTTGAAGATGGCAACAGAAGAGTGAGATGATTCCAGCAACTAAATTCTTCCTATGAATAGTGCTCTCTGAATAAATTTCTTCTTGCTTTGTGTTAGTAGTGGAATAAAGTAGTGTGGTTGCTAATGCAAATGCTATGCAAGTGTGGTCATAGAGTAAGTGGTACTGTGAGCTGGAGTTGAGGCATCTGTGAAGTGGAATGTGTGCTTGTATGCATCCTTTACCAGTGTGGGCTTGTAATCTTTGAAATGTATATGGAAACTTCATTCTTGTAAGTGTCATTCAAATGTGTACAATGTACACACTGGTAGGGTTTGTTTTAATTATTTCCTTTTATAAAAATAAATAGTTTTCACTTCATGGCAGTAGTTTTGACTTTGTTGAATATCGCCTTCAGTCAGGTAACACAAATAACTTTAGGTCACCCAAATATACTTTCACAAGTGAAGCACTACTTACCACAGTCCCCAAAAGCTAAGGTGCTCTTGTTTGCCTGCAGGACCTGGTGGTGAGGTCTTGCCCACACCAGTACTGGATCTGAGCATCTAGAGAGTTTTGAGATCAATCCCAACTTCCTCCATTGTGCAGAGCATCCTGTCTAATGAGGAGCATTGGGTGTGCTTGAGCTAAACTTGGGTTACACTGGGTTTGTTGGGGGTCTGCAACTAGCTGCTGCTCTCAGCCCCTTAGCAAGCATTCCTTGTGGGGAAAAAAGCTGGTGCTGTTGTCTCCTTGGGACTCTTGCTTAGCTGTGGAGCACCTCAGTGGGGAGGGTTAACCTTGGAGGGAGAGGTGCATCTGGCTGTGTTACCGAAGCCTAAATCACAAAAATGGGGTCACCCAGTGAGGAGAAAGTATATATAAACAGAATATATACAGTATATATATAGAATATATAACAGTATATATAAACAGAAATTTATAGTATATAAATTTTATGTATGAGGTGCCTTCAGGTAAGTGCTTTAGTGAACAGCAAAACGCTCAAACCCTGTGTTCAGACCTTTGTGCAGCAGTAAGTGAAGCCTGTGCTGCTCACCAACCTTTTAATCATTTTGAAAGCAAATGTATCAACTTTACTTTGTGATACTGTGTATGTCTTTCCCCTAAATTGATGGTGAAAGTGGATGCTTGCAATTTTTACATTGCTCTTCTTTTGCTATATAGGAAACCCACAAAAGGCTTCTTTTGGCCAGCACTGCTTTCACTTCAAAGGAAGGAAGTGCCTTGTAATGTGCAGTGGGTTAAACAAAACAAGGTTTTGAACGGATTTTGGTTATTGCATAAATCACATATCATCTGGAAGATGTCTCCTCGGTCTAGAGTAGTGGGCAGTAACTGCATCAGCCATGGGTAACCCAAACCTGAGAACAAGACGTCCCTCTGCCTAGCTCCCACAGTAGGCTGTGCAGGGTATTTAGCTGCTTTTCTTGTTCTCTGTTTTGTTTTTGTTTTTGACTAAGGTGTGGGCAGCAGCATGCCAGCTCTGCCCAGGTGTGAGACGCTGCTGCCAGCTGTTTGCCTCAGGAACGAGAAGACCAGTAAGAAATACAGGAGCTCTTGGAAGACAGCAGCAGGTAGCATATGTCCAAGTGGCTGTCTGGACAAACAGAGGCAGGATTGAGCCCAGAATCTGTCACATAAATTACCCTGATTTAGCAGATTGGGTTCCACATAAGCAGTCATTTCCAGACACTCCCCACGCCTGAGCAGTGCCTCAGCTGTAAGAGTGTTCATACCACATGCAAGAGCCCAAGGTTCAAATCCCTCTCCCGCCCAAGGGGAACAGAAATCTGTATTTCTCAGTTGGCAGCAGAATAACTGCTAGGCTACAAACCATCCTGCGCTTGCAGAAGGCCTGCTGCTTGCTCTTGTTGAACCTGTAGTACTCTGCAGTTCAGTAGATCGACGAACCATGGGAGTAAGCCCACCCGGTGAAGCGTCTTGTTAAACTAGACCTGGAGCTGGGATGGGAAGGAAGAGGTGGCTCCCAGCACCTCTCTCTGAGCATCAGGTTGTTAGCTCTGCTCATTCGTGGAGCTGCAGGAACTTCACTGGTGGTTCAGTGAGCTGCAGTAACCTGCTCATGCATCTAAAACCTAGTGGAATTTGGTTTAAAGTTACTTTAAGCTGGTGCTTTTTGCTCCTTGTATCAGTCCAGAGGGTGATTACTAGTAGAGTAGTTTAAGAATGTTTTTATTTTCAAATTAACAGCTCATTAGATATCTAGGACAGAACTGCTTAAATCTCAAGCCCCAGACTTCTGGAGCACATTCAAGCTATCAAAACTGCATGACTGAATGTAACGAGCTAACTAATTAGGCATTGCAATTAGGAAAGTAAACAGCTTAGGCAAATTTTCAAGCCATTTAAAAGTGTTTCTATCTTGCTCATCTTCTGCCAATGTAGTTTACCATTGCATTTTCTAAATGAATTCTGCTGAAACAGATTCTCAAGGAATCACAGAAAACAAGCTAGGCAGTGGTAAATGAGAAGACCTTTCCCAGCCACCTGTAATCACGTTAAATCTTCACACCTGAAAGTAAAGGCAATGACTAACCTTCTGGATGTGACTTGCATTAGGCAGTAGGGTTTTTAAAAACAGCAGAAATACTCTCATGACTGTGATAGCAAAGTCTCTGACAGAGTGACGTGGTGATGGCACGGCTCAAGAAAAGACCAATGCTAAGTTCCTTCAATAGCTTTTTCTCAAGTTATTGCGGGACCAATTCCTTCCTGTGCAGGAAGTGCAAAACCAACCCAGGACCTGCGTGGGGGCTGCAGGTATCCCTGTCTTCTGCTTTATCTTATTTGCGCGTTAAGTGTCGCCTGCCTCTGGGGAAGAGTTAGACAACAGTGCTATGACAGAGATGATGACGTCTGCGGGGAAGTGCAACGATCACCCTCGCTGTCAGGCTGGGGAAATTCTCCTTATGCTGAGTGAGCCAGCGACGTCTTTGCAATTAAAGCCTTTCCCATCGGGCGGGGATGAAAAGGTGGCCTGGGGCTGAGGCTGGGGCTGAGGGGAAGGACCGAGGGATGGGGACAGGGACGCTCGCCACCCCCTCACTGCTCGATGTTTTCCTGCTGGCGGGCTCCCTCACAACGATCGCAGCCGCAGCCATAGCGACAGCACAGAGGGAGGCTTTTCGTCTACATGATTTCAATTAAAACACAAAATGTGTGAGAAAAACAACCCCGCCCCCTCCCCTCTCCTTTCTGCTGGCGAGAGCGGCTGCAGGCCTCTCCCAGGAGCAGCCCGGCGCTGCTTGCGTGGGCCCCGGCGCACCGGCTTTGGCCAGGGAGCTTTGCGGCCTGGAGCCCAGCCAGCTGACCGCGGAGGTCTCGCTGACACCGCGGCGGGGAAAAACACCAGCTACGTATGGAGCAGAAACGCAGGAAGTGATTGCAAAACATACTGCCCTGCAGCGCTGCCAGGGGCTCACTTCTCGCCTCGCTCCCTTTGAGGCGACAAGAAGGAAACACAGAAGACAAGAATGCCCCAAAGGAGGAAACCTTGCAAGCCTTCAGGGGAGCCTGAAACGTTGCAAAACCAAACGTGTAACTCCAGCTGAATGGGAGCCAGCTGCCCTTAGCCCAGGAAGCGTCCCCCGTGCCCCTGCGCCCTGGCATGCTGCAGCCCCCCGGCCCACCCGGGTCGTTCTGCAGCCACCTTTGCAAAGGGCCCCGGAAAGCTTGCGCAATCGCTTTGCTTGCATGGGCGAGGTTGCTTAAATGGGTTTGAGGAACTCAGGTTTCAGAGAAGTGGCCTCAATTTAAATAAAGGCATCGGGTGCTGCCTGAAGCAAAACAAAACACAGCTAGCGTTTTGGCTACTGATGTTTAATCTCACTGCAAATTCAAAGCAGGCTGCAACTCCACCACCCAGGCACGTCTCCCTCCCCGTGCTCTCCTTTCCCCCAGGACCTGGCTGATCACAAGCCTTTGCAGCCAGAAACGACAGCCACATCTGATAACAGAATAAAGCACAGGTACACCCCTTTACCAAAAATAGGGTGGGGAAAAAAATCCATCTTCAAACCAGTTTCGGTTTCATTTCACAGATTTACTGGAGGCCAAAGCAGAAGAAAAAAAGCCCCAGGGGACAGCTAACTCATGAGAATGGAAAACAAACACGGGCTGCAGAACCTCCTCTAAGTTAAATAGTTTTGTTTATTTGCACTTTGCATGCTTCTACCATTCACCAAGGTGTAAGCCAATTGTGTTCACTCAAAAGGAAGAGGCATCTCCATTTCCCGAGGCTCTCTTTTCCTTCTCTGAAACAGGTCTGCAAGAACCGGCCATGGCGAGGCAAAACCCCGCGCCCATTCCCCCTGCACGGCACGGGGTGGTGGCCCCGCGTCCCCAGGCCGCCATCCTGCAGCTCACTGCGGGCAGAGGGAGGTGAGGTGACCGGCCGCCTGCAGCTGCGGCCAGAAGCCGCCCTCCGCCCGGGGAGAAAGCAGGAGGCAGCGGCAGTGGTCCACACGGAAGCCCAGCGGCGTTCCCGAGGCGCCTGGCTATTGCGGAGGTGCTTTGGTGTTTTCAAAATACATCCGTGGAGGTTTTTCAAAGCTGGTTACTGTAACTAGGCATCCAGCTACCACCGCAAAGGTGTCTTTGAGCTGTCCTCCTGTAACTGCGCGTATGACGGTCAAACTCCATGATCCCCCTGAACCTTCACATTTGCCCTGTTTCAGTGACTGGCACAGCAACAACAAACGGGTGGACAGGAGAAAACAGAAAAACCTCACAGTTTTGGTCTACAGTCTCGTGCCTTGTGCAATCAGTTTGGACAGCAGAATTCTGCTTTTTTCCCCAAACCAACTTCCTACCACGAGCTAACGCAGATTTGAAAGAACATTTCCCACCACACAGCCTGAATACATTTTGCTGCAGTTGCAGGCACATGGGTCTTCTTTTTTCCCCACTCTTTTTTTTTTTTTTTTTTTTCCCCAGAGCTCTTATGCTTCATTCTAAGGTGATTAGGGGCTGCCAATGCAAGGGAACAGAGGGATCAAAACCTGCGCTCACCGCTCCTGAAGGTAACAGCCTCTGGCAGAGCTGTGGCTGTGCTGTTGGGGCAGAAAACATGAAGGGAAGAAAAGGCAAGAGGAGGGTCTGCAGCAGTGAGGGGCACCATGTGCAGGGCTGGCCACAAAACTGGCTGAAAACAGAAGATTTATTTTGCAAAATTAGAAATCTCATAGGTCAGGTCTTGGGATATGTCAATACCCCCTGGATTATTTTTACCTCCCATTGATCTCGTTAGCCATGCCTCGATGGATTAGCAAGCATTGGATTAGGAGCAGGAGTTATTTGTTGCTGAGGAGCACCAGGCAGACCTGGCAGAGAGGGGCAGCAACAAGGGTTAGCATCAAAAAAATACGACTGTATTAACCCAGATTGAAAGAAAACTAGCTGAAGATTCAAGGGGTAATGGCAGTCGGTGCACGCTGTTCCTCAGCCTTGCAAGGAAACACACCCATTTTATGTAACTACATATCTCTGAAAGCTGGCAGACTGTAAATAAGGCTGTCAGAATGAAGTCCACTGCATGACGAAGTGCAGCTGGTCCAAATGACAGTGAAGTGAGGCCAAGGTTACAGAATCCCAGAGGAGAAAACCTTTTCATAAGCAAATACTCAGGATTTTAGGCATCAGGCAACTACCTTCTCAGCACAGGGAAGTAATAAAATGATCCTGCCTTTCCATGCCAAGCTCTGTCTGAAATTTGACTACAGAAGTTCTGCAGGGAGTTATGCCCAGGGGAAGCCTCGCATGTGCAAGGAAGTTGTGTAATTGCCAGGACCCCAGAGCTCCTTTTCTTGCCATTAGGACTTGGCGTCAGCAAGCTGTTATTTTGTGCTGTTGAAAGCTAAAGCACTTTTCACCCCTGCAGTTCAACGTCCTCAGGCATCCCTGCTCCGCTCCCCAGCAGGACCAGGTTTGCCTCCACACATCCATGGCCATGAGCCCCCGCAGCACAGTTTAGGTGGCTGGAGCTTTGCTTACACACAGTGCTGGTGTCTGAACTAGGTTTAACTTATGGAATAAGCGTGGGGGTGCAGAAGTCAAAGGTCCTCTTAACACGTCTCTGAAAGTGAGAAGGGTTTGTGAGGGGTAGAAGAGGATGTGACACTATTTCCTAATCTTAGATAAGGTGTTGAGCCTTCGAGGTTCAAGAAGCGATGCTTCTTTCGCTTAAAGTATGAACTATCCAGTGCTCCTGTTTGCAGGAGTAAAGAATGCAAAGCAAATGCAAAACCGCCTTAAGCCACGTGCAGCTTGAAAGAAAAGCTCAAGAGGTGCCTGCATGCAGTGAGTTGTGCTGTGAGGGCCAGGGGCTCTTTCATGACCTTTTCTGTGCATCTACATTCAGCCACGGTAGTTTTGCTTTATGCAGCACCAAAGAGCACCCCTGGCCCCCAAATCCTTCCCAGCCACTGTGGTTCGTGTTCCAGAGAGTCTGTGAGAGCTGGTGTAGGATCGAGGGGCTTGGATGTGGCTGCGAGGAGCTGGATGCCCTGAAACATTCAGTGTACAAGCGCTTGCCTGTGCTGAAGACCCCACCGAATACTCCATGGAGAGCCAGCAGCTGACTGAGGAGGTGACTGGATGACTGCATATGCCCCGTTCTCATCGCATCATGCCAGTGCTGCTGGAGTCAGCATGCCCCACCAGGCTGCAGGGTGAGGAACATCTCCTGCAGGCTGCACCTTCACAAATCCATGTTCTGCTGCTGGGCTCAATAGGGGAAAATGCAAGAGACCAAGGCAGAGGCATCTGGACACCTCATTCACCTGGTAGGGAAGGGAAAGGGGCAGGGGACTGGTCACCCACCAGACCCCTGGGACCCCTCCCTGCCATTGCAGAGCCAACCTCCTGCTTCATGTCCTGGGGCAGCGCAGGTCTGTCCAGAAGGGTGCCAAAAAATCAGCCTTCAGCATCACACTCTTTGGTACATTTGTCACATGCTGCTGCCTGGCACACTTGGTGAAACAGGCAGCAAGGTTCCTAAGCCAAGAAATACAGCACAAATGCCTCCGAAGTCTATCCTTACAAATTTTAGGGGCCAGCAGGCAGGCCAGCCCCCACCCCGGCTGAGGCCAGGAGGCTGGGCCAGGGCTCAGTGCTGGTGGCCATGGGGAGCCCCGCGGCCACCGAGGGACGACACCGGCTTGCACGGAGGGCGAGATGCCCCACCTGGCACCAGCACACTGCCAGGAGAGTATTCAGGGCTGACCTTGGTCTGCCCTGGCTGCTGGCACCCACAAGTGACCTCTCATGGACATCCGGTAGAGGTGCCTCCACTAATTAAATCCCTTCTTCTTCAGCATAATTCATTACAAACGTAGAGCCTCGTGGCTGTTTGTGACTCACATAATGGATGAGTGAGCACGTGGGTGTGAGCTCCTCTTCTCTCGCTCCGTTAAAGCCATAGTTAAAAGACTTATCCCAGATAAACATAGGGAGCCCTTAGTTATCTCCCAGCAAAAACAGTGCCTGAGTAGTAATGTGCATAAATAGGGCATAAGTTAGTGCATCAACATGACACTTTTTTTTTTTTTTCCCATTAAAAGAATAGCAGTGAACTTCTAACAACCATATTGGAAGGAATACTGCAGAAAGTTTGTTAACAAAACCACATGCTGCATCTATTTATCAAGTAACTTACTGCAAGCATTTTATTCTTGACTCAAGCAACTGTACTACCAGATCATAAAAAAAGAGGCAATGCTTAAATGCATAGCTTGTGCTGAGTTTTCTTTTGATTGTTCTGGGTAACATATCCTTTAAACATTTTGACATTTAAACATTTGCAGTTCACACAAAGGAAATTAATATGAGATGTTAAAAACATTCCTAGAGAAGAGCTGACTTGTAGTAAGGTGTACCGAAGAGCAACTTGATTCTCCTGGGATGGAGATTTAGCCATAGGTTTACTCATCAGATCAATTTAACTTGTCCTAAGGAAGAAGGAAATAAAAAGGAAGTGACAATTGGTTGTGCTTATAACAAAGAAGAAACTAACTGGGCCTCTCCAAGCATGCCTGTGCCATTAAAGTGCCCTAATTGTTTTTATAGACTAACAGGCTTGAGCCATCAGTTACCTTATTGAAGCAAAGAGTTGACACCCTGAAGTAATTTATTGTATAATAATTCCAGCCCGGTGGTGCTTTTGGATGAATAAATGCTGTTGAACGCTTTGCTGAAAAGGGCACCAGATGTTTTTTATGGTGCACGTTTGAAGGTTGCAGCTGCATCTCGTAACTTTGTGGCAGCCGCAGCAAAGGCGAGGATTTCCTGCTGAGCGCTGAGCTGCCTGGAGGTTGCTTACATTAGGGTAGGTCAGCGCAGCGAGGGGTTGTCCCAGGGTAGGAAAGAGAAAGGAAAATAGCCTCTGCCTGAAAAGAAACTTTTTAGGTTTCGAATTCCTGGCCGGTATTTTTAAGGCTTGTTTGAAGGAACCTGGCACTGCAGGAAGCGCTGGTGCCGGCCCGCAACGCCTCACGACGGAGCGGCCGGAGGAAGGCGTTCCTGCGGTGTGGGACGTTGTGCTCTCTCCAGGGGTGCCCAGTGCCGGGACAAGAGGCAGCGGGCACAAAATGAAACGCACCAGGAAGCACTGCGTTACTGTGTGGGTGAGGGAGCCCTGGCACAGGTTGCCCAGAGCCTGCTTGAGTGAACTTATTGCTCTCCGGCTCTCAAGATAATAATTGACCAGACTTCAAGGAAACGCTGTCTGAAAACCAGCGATAAAAGCTGCCAGCAGTAACCGCACTCGAGGAGCGCGAGATGCGGGCAGGAGGAACCTGGAAAGCAGGGGAAGCCGAGGTGTGCCAGGTCCTCGGGAAAGTCACTCTGCCAGGGGCAGGGCAGGGCCCAGGCCGGAGGCGCTGGGAAGGCGGCCAGAGAGGGGTCTGCAGGCCAAGATGGAGGAGGCAGGCGCACGTTTCCTCACTGAGTCCTGAAAACATGATCTTCACTGCCGGCCACGCGGGCCCACGTGGGGTTTTCCCCAGCGTTAGGGGGCGAAGGCCTGCGCCAAGCCCCCGGCCCACCCGGGCCCACCGGCGAGGCTGCACCGCGAGCACCGCACCAGGGCTGACTCGGCCGAGCTCCTGGTACCGTTCCCCATCCCTGGCAGCACGTGGAAACTGTGTCAAGCCTGGTGCACGACAGCAAACACACCGCTCCGGCCAGCCTCGGTGCCTCCAGCGGCCAGCTTTCGTTCGGGTGGTTTGTAAACGAAACTTTTAAGATAGAAGATCAAAAAACCCAGCCGGCACAGCTCCTGAGTACACACTCGGATGATGTCAGCGTGCTGTGTTGAATAACAAAAACCCTTTTTTGTACGAAGCCAAAGTATCAGGGCAGCACTTTGAACGGAAGTTACCTTTATGATTCACGGTATGAATGAGCACTCTCTGGGCGCATACAAGAGCGCCGTACGAGTCAGGAAATGGCTCTTTCAGGTCTTGCTACAAAAGGAAGTGAGTCTGAGGCTTGCTAAATTTACAGAGACAACATTAGTGAACTTAATCTAGGACAGGGGGTGGGGGAAGGGAAGAATCCCTTTCCTTTCCCTACGGCTGGACACACAACTCCACATTTCTATACACAATTTTTAACAAAAGAAGAAAGGCAAGGGGCCAGAAATGCAGTCATGAGGGCTGCCTCCACGGCTTCCTGCTTACGACCCTTAGCTGATGTATACGTGCAGCCGCTTCGACTCATCTGGCTTAACGCTTCATCATTCTCCCTACCACCAGGACGACGAAAGAGCTTTTCTACACCCCTTGGGGGATGCCGCGAGCTGGCATGAAGGAAGCACTGCTGCACATCTCCATGCTGGCTTTGCTTGCTCCCCCTCTGCCTCACAGGCTCCAGCTGGGTGCCAGGATGGGATCACAGTCAGCAGCAGGTGACTTCTTCAGTGGCACGGGTGCTGCGCTCTGCAGTTGAGCAAAGGTACTTCAGGAGAGATTTGGTTTGTTATTACAATGGGACAGAGAACACTGGACTTGGGAAAATGTCATGTGGAAAGTGGTGTGGTTGTGTAGCCGTCACGCAGCAATAGCCAGAGAAGGAAGAATGAGGTTCTCCTTTTAAGTTTATGCTTTTATTCAGGCATATGGTCGCTGCATGCTGAGAAAGCCCCTGGACCAAGACCTGGACCTGTTCACATGCAGCCCCTTAGTGTTCATCTGCAAGCTACCATGAAGCCTACTTGATGAAGCCAAGTGGCTAAAGGACTGCAGCAAGAACCTTCTGGACACAGCATCTGCCCTCTGACACATAAAGCACAGAGCAAATGACCCAGCTTGCTACTTCATGTGGCTGTCTTAAAAACTTCAGCTGAGCACTCGGGCTACATGTAAAGCACATCCTTTAGCATTAGTCCCTGTCTAAATAAATTCCTGAGTCTTGTGCAGGTCCTTTATTCACAGTATAAACTCAAAGAGAATTTCCCTGACCGAGCTCCCCCACCACTCCCCACTGCTCTCTTCATGGTCTGTGTGCAGCTCAGGCTGCTGCATGGCTATTCCTGGGAACAGAGTAGTAAGTCGCCCAGGATCTGTCTCCCTCTCTCCAGAACCATTGCAAAAAACAACAACAACAACAACAACAAAACAGTAAATCTTTAATAGCCCAGGCCTCACAGTACACTGTACTAGGTACCAAGATGATGCCTTAGTAACTGGGCCTGGTGATGGAGCACCACAGCCAGCATACCTGCTACAGCTGGATATGGTTCACAAGACTGTCTGGCTTTGGGTGTTGGTAGATATAGAGCTTTAAATGCGCCTGAACAAGGCCAGCAGAAGTCAAGAGAGCCTGACAGCTTAGTCTGGTGCAGCCACTGTAGCTCTATCTCCCACAGAGAAAGCCTTTTTTAGAGGAAGAATATTGGTAACCAGCTGTGAGACATCCTGAGCTCACCTTTGACTTCTCCAGCTTTCAACCCCAATGTAACACCTACCAGTAACACGAGGTGAAAATGTGGTAGTAAGAGCAGCATTCTGGTGGAATCCATAAACTTCAAGATGAAAGTCCAGATCGGACTCTAGTCTTTAATCAGAGATGGCCAATAATGAACTTCACTGACATGGAATGGAAGAAAACAATGCAATTGCATCAATACACCAATGTTGCTTCCAGAGAGACCTTGAGAAAGCTGTCAGCTCCAGTTACTTCAAGAACAATACACAGTCAAGAAATACCAGAATCAGCTAACGGCCCAGACTCAGAAGGACAGGATGTTACACAGAGACATCTTTTTTCTGTTAAAACATTTTCTGCTTTGTAGTTATGATATTGGTATCAAAGGTTTTCCTTGTAAACAAGCAGCTTTTGTACCTGTCAAAAACACTGCACCGTGGTGTTGACCTGGCCAGTAGACAGGCCATCCAGATGCAACAGCTGATCCTGCTTTGAGAAGCTACATCCAAGAAGGTCCAGTGGGAAGTTACGTAGGCTTCTCTGGCAAGCCTGACGAGCTGAAATGCAATCTGTTAGTAGCAGTTTATTACGACAAAACTGGCTTTACAAGGAGCTTGGGGTTTATGGGAAGGTATGGAAATAACAGTAACAAAAAAAAAAAGGAAAAAGAAATGCATGCAGAAGGGGCTTATATCTGTTCTGAAGCAAACGTGCTCACAGATTTTTCTGCCAGGGCTAATAAACAGAGCTGTAGCAAGCCACTTCAACTCCAAAGGTATTTCAGAGCTGGAGAAAAGAATACAATTCCCTCTGTATCAGTCTTGCTCTTTCTTGCACCGCAGAATTATAATTCCTTACAATGGTGACAGGTGCAATGAGGAAGGCTCCAAAATACTTCAGTTACAACCTCTGCTAATAAGTCTGTCTGGGGCCTTCTGCAGTTAGAATATTGAGTTTAATTTTTACAATGAACGCTTGTGTCAAAATACTGTGATCTTATTCAAGGTTGCAAGATTTTCCACATTTATATGGGCTAGCATCGATTATTCGATGTTCATGATTCTATTTCTAGCAAAAGGAAAGGCTATGTTATCCACTTTTACTCAGACAAATAAGAAACTATCTATAGGAATTTCCATCCCAGCACAAGGGGCTGCATCTACTAACCTGATGATCTCCAGTTCTAAGATTTTTACATATTCTGGATGTTAAAGATTGTGTTTTCAAGAGACAGCATTGCAACCTGTCCTCAGCATATCCGCTGACACCGCGACTGAGGGTATAGAGATGAGAAGTTTCCTCATTTGCACAGACTTGGTTACCAAGTTGAAAGGCTTAGGGTAAAAGGTTGACCAAACTGCTGATGTGAAACTTGCGTGGGGAATATACTGTTTTTAGCTTATGTTGCAATACCCGCAAGCAAAGTCTGGCAAAAGATAACACATGCATGCACAAAACAGTCCCCAGCATCTGTGCATGCATACATATAAATGAACAGTGGCCAACTGCTCTCCTGTTCCTCATTAGGAAGGTTTGTGCCAAGTGAGTTGAATGTTTATGATCTCTTGCACTCTCAACAGCATG
>VXAA01005999.1:80365-116643 GCA_013399115.1 Anseranas semipalmata
ATGTACTTGTAAAAAACTGTAGCTAGAAGACACAGGGGAAGGATTTCAGTTAGGGCTATCTTGTTCACATTTTGGAACCATCCCCTCGTCATCTGTGTTTGCAGGTGGTTGAAGGCAGTCATTTCCTGCTAGATAAAAACATTCTGCTTTGCAGTCTATTGTTCTGGGACATTTTTAAGCAGCAGTGTAAATAGCCAAGATGAAGATGTGATCAAATGAGAAGCATTTGATTCAAGTGTTACTTAGTTAACCCAAGATTTTTTAAACACACCCACACACCCATATATAAATAAAGATTAAAAGCTGTTCGGTTTGAATGAGGATTAGCTAATGCAGTGGATGACACAACGACTTTCATTTTGCTCTCACGGGCAGTAGAGGAATGAAATAGCTAACAACTGCATCAAAAGGAGAATGAGGAAAGCGCATCTGGATGGAGTCTAGGGGGTCAAAACATCTGAATTACCAGGTAATTATCTCCTTAAATGCCAACGTGGCATATGCTGAATATTACTGAACAAAATATAGTTATCTATATTTGTATACCTAACTCAATGGTAATAATTTTCTCTAGGATATGAGAATGCATAAGTGAAGGACTGTCTTTAAGGAAAGAAACAAATGGGGAAAGAAACAAGAGTGGTGTAACAGCAGTTATAGTTGGACTGACGTTTCCCCAGTTTCCTTTCCACTACTGACAGTAACACTACTTTGATCCTCCCAAGCCCCTTTGAAACCACACCAGCAAATTCAAGCAAGACTTCTGCTCCCTTTGGTAAATCAACATCCCATTTTTACCAGCCTAAAACATTCATAAAAACAAGCACTGGACATGTTGCGAGATACTACTTTTCTGCTTGAGGGAACTACATGCCTTGTGCCTGTATTAAAGAACTAGCCTGTTTTATAATGCCCAAGCAGACTGGTATTTGCATTGCCAAGGTTCGTTTGTTTTTCTCTAAAAGTTTGCGGAATAAGCTCAGCCAGAATACCTAACCAAGTAACAACAAAGATGTTTAAAAACATTTTAAATCCAATTTAGTTTGTATTTTCTTGCCTGTTCCTTTTAGGTAGTCTATGTATCTTACAGGTATTCATTTAGTTCCATCCTTCCCACTCTCCTCATATCCACTGATGATTAATTTAGGAACATTTAAGGCTCACCAGTAGAGCTTTAGATGCTCTCAGTTATTTGGATTACAGTAACTTGTGAAGCACCGCAATTAACTTGGATTACAGCATCTTCTGAAGCATCACCAAGAGCAAGATTAATGGAAATAGCAACAAATGATGAAAGGGCGTTATTGTGCAACGATTTCAAAATGCTGGAAATCCTTTTGTATTTCCCTTCACTTCGCTTTTTCTCCCCTCCCCTAGCCGGCAATGAGGAAACAGCCACGTTATTCTATAGCTGGTTCCCACCACTGTAACGTTCTGATTCCCACTGAGCTGTGCATTCAAGCAAAAACAAGAACAAACATTAACAGCTCCATTCCCATCCGTCTACTAGACAGGAATTCACAGATGCTTCATTATATACCTCCCACTGGCACTGATTAGGCAGAAGATTTGTATAGAAAGGAGGGGGAGACTCAGACGAAACACAAGATTCATTGTAATTGTTCTCCTTCGTAATTCTATTAGCTAACATTAACCAAAACATCATGCTACTTTAAGCTTTTCCTCGCTGTTAAAAATACATGCATTGTCAACAACATCTCAAGAACCTTTCACAGACTGTACCAAGGTCACACACATATGAGTTTGAAGAATATAGGAAGAGGAAAAGAAATCATGACCATTTTATGCAACTGGAATTTTATTTTATATATATATATATAAATAATAACAAGACTGAGGAATTTTGAGACTTGCTACTTGCAATGCTGATCCTGCAATGGGACAAGCATGGCAGACTTGAGTCCCACTGCAGAACTGAGGACGAGGTCTCAAGACTGACCCAAAATATGTAGTGTCCTTTCACAGGTTCCATTCCAGAAGCCCAAGCAGCACACTGTCAGTCTTTCCTGAGGCAGAAGGCAGATTAGTCACATTCAAAATCAAAATGGATTCAGATGGTTTTCCTCTTTTTCTTGGGAAATTGTTGCTTGCATCTATATTTTTGTTTACCTAAAGCCAAAAAAAGGGGACAGAGGATAAGGGGGAGAGTGAGAGAAAGAGCAAGTAGAATTATGGTATCATAGGCCTTTTCTTTCCATTGTCAAAGTGCAACCACAACTTTTTTCTTCGATGTTGCAGGTTGATCAAAATCTATTTCAGGAACACTCTCAGTACCAATTTACTTCTCGTACAGGGATTTAAGTATTCATATTACTGACATAACAGCACCAATGATTATGTCTGCTCTAGAGAACTTGATTCCTATAGTCGAGCTGAATAGAAATAGAAAAGAGAAACAACACTTCGTAGCAACAAAACCCCTACTGGAATCTTGTGTAATAAATCAGCTTTCTCAAATGGAATTCTTTTTAATTCCCATCAAGTGCATTTTTTCTAATCTCACTTACTCTGGTATAAATCTGGGGTAATTTAATGGGAACAAATGGAATTAGATAAAAATAGAACCTGAACAGGGTGAAAGTGACATATGCCATGGAAAAACAAAAAAATAAACTCGTGTCACTTCCATGAAACTCTTCAGCACAACAATTGGGTAAAATGAAACCTTGCCTCTCCCATGATGGGATGTGGTTTGAGCTGTAGTTTGCATATAATTATTAACTACAAACATGCACTAAAGGAGGTACAATGCTGCTATTTTTTGGAATGGAGAAATATGTTACTGCTTCCAAGCCAAAGTGATTTTGTCCTTGGCTGACCATTCACAATTCAAGGACCCATGCTGGGTCAAATCCTTATGAGGAAAGTGAGATAGTATTTATTTTAGTAACCAGATTCAACTAGGAGTATTGCCCATGGTTTAAAATACAGTGAGACTTTCAGTACTGATCTCATTCAGAATAAATAAACACGTCTTTTCAAAGATCACAGCAGTGTTTTCCAACCTTTGGGATCACACAAATCCAACAAAACATCTGGACTTGAGTATGGAGTTAAATAACTATCAGAAGTAACAAATTGCCACCCCACAGAACAGCTGAAAATTGATACTGAATTGAACTTTCACCATCTGGTTGCTCAAGGTCATAAATCTAGTGGTTGTATTCACGTATCTCCTCCAGAAACAACATGTGGCAAAGCAAGTAGATTTCAAAATCAGAAGCACCCAGATACTTTTAACACCTGAGTAATCTTAACTCTTTAAAAAGACAGACAATAGAACATCTTGGATGGCAGCTGTTAAAAAAGCATTCCTCAAAAAAAAAAAAAATGCTCATGTGGTAAGAAATGCTGAAAGAATTTTCACTGAACCTTGAGATTTGTACAGAGCCCCACGTAAATTAAAAAAAAATCAATTTTCCTGGCTTTTTAATCATTTAGTAGCTCTGTCCTAACTCCCCAGCAGCATAATATTTTAGTGAATTTCAGAGAAGCTTTCCTTCCTCTTGGTTTTCCTGAGTATCTTTACTCGAAACAAGATTGTTCTCCCTATTTTTTTGTATTTTTATTTCCTGTGGCTATTGTATAAAATACTAGGAAAACGTATTTAGAGACTTCATATTCTGAAGGAAAACTAATTCATATGTCTGAAGAAAAAACGAAGGTGCTCAGTAAATCAGCCACTCAAAATACCTTTGCCCTAGTGAGAACTAGCTATAGCAATTAAAAATACATTAATGGAAATACAACATTAGAAACTAGTTTTGCTGTTAAAGCAGGCCATGTAACGGTAGAATGCTGCTGCTCAGCAGATGTGTGCACTCCATCACATCTGCATAACATTTGTGCCTAGTGATGACGCATGGAAGAAAAAATTGGTGCAGTTTTCTAAATCCAGACTCTATTTACACAGTTGGCAGTTGGGGAAAAAGAGGAATTTTACTGGTAAATGGAACACTGAACACAAAAATAATGAAATCTCTACAATGCTAGAATCGCTTTCTGCTGAAAAATAATTCTTTAACATAATGTGAAAGTAATATAGGACAAAGACAAGCAACTAGAAAACATGTTCAGAAAAGACATCCTTAATGTCTGCTCTGTGAGAAGATAATAATTTGATATTTTGTCCTAAATGATGTCCAATGACATTATCATTAGTGATATTAAGCCTCAAACACATAGATATTTTTGTCCTATGAACTAGAATGATTTTTAAAAGTTAGGAGTTTTTTTTTGTTTTGTTTTCTTACTTTTCTTGAAACCGTAACAATCACAGGATTTGCCTGAGTTTAGAAAGCAACCCAGTAGCAAAGTCGGAACAGAACTGGCGTCTGGAAAACATTGCCTCCATTGGTTGGTTCCCAACTGATGAAGCACGTCTCATTAGTGAGGTGCATCAACATGAATGGTCAGGCACATCATGGACTGTTACAGGCTGTAAGATGAGGCTGTACCCTGATAATGATAAAAGTTCCTCTAAAGTGTAAGAGCAGTCAAGAGGTTCCTCTCCTCTCCTTCATACCTGCACAGCTATGACAAAGAAGTCAAAGAGATTTTTAGCACAGGAGGCAGAAATGGGAAGGGAAGAAGAAGAAAACAAAAAACCAAACCAACAATGTATTAACAAGGCCTTGTTAAAATAACTCAGAACCCATAAAGGACACACTTACGTTTACTTGCTATGCTCTAAAGATGAAGAATTTAGATCACTTAAGTAGTGTTAAGAAGTATGCATATTCTGGACAAATGTTAAGTTTAACAAAAATAGACTGGAATAGAAATTATTACCTCTCTTCCCCATTTCATCAATATGAAGAAGATAACTACAAGTCAAACTTGCAAATGTTCAGCTTTTCCAGGTTATTTTGCTGCTGTAGGCATATACTATTACCAGTCTTTATCCTTTACCTGTTTGATGGCAAGTGATTTGGTGTTCTACTTCAGGACTTGCTCTTCATTTGAAGCAGCATGGATTTCCAGGGGCTTGTCACCATCCACATCACCCTTGAGAAGGGAAAAATATGCTCAGTACTTCAATTGAGGCAATGCAGGATTAATATTTTTGCTAGAACAGAAGCTCTTGTCAAAAGGTCAAACAAAAACTTCTTGCAAAATCAAGTGGTTGATGAGGCTTTTATGATTATATGATTTTATGATTATATTATATGATTTTATGATTATATTATATTATTATATGATTTTATGATTTTTATGATATCCCCCCAAAATGATCTCCCGAACTGTTTCTAGATTTTAGTCTTCCTGTAGTTAGCTCAGCAATTAAAGGACTTGAAAGAACAAGTAGTTGAACAGAAATGCTTTAATTGACTCATTTTTGCCTGCACTAATAACAGAGGATGAATTCCCACAGAGTAGTTGCTATTTTGCATTCTTTGAATTCTGTGTGGATTTATACAATAGGCCTCTTTCAGTACATATCCTTTGAGAGAGTGTTCTTATACTTTCTCTGAAATAAATTATAGAAATCAAAGAATGAAGGGAGGCTTGTTACAGCATCTGGTCTTTCTATTTGCCAAGTATGCTATAACGAACAGTCACTTGATTATAATTTTAAATAGATATCAATTAAAAAAAATACTTAAAGGGCCACATACATGGCTAGGGGACTGAAGCACATGACATACAGGATGAGAGACCTGGGTCTGTTCAGCCTGGAGAAGACCAGACAAAGGGGGAATCTAATTGCTACCCCCAGTTACTTAATGGCCATTTACATATTTGGAAGAGACAGGCTCTTCTCAGAGGTTCACAACAGAAGGACAGGAAGCAAAGGACACAGTTGCAGTATGGCAAATTTCTACTAGATATCAGAAAAAAAATACCATGCCATTGATCACACACACTGGAGCAGGTTGCCCAGAGAAGCTGTTGAATCTCCACCCTTGGAGAGCTTCAGCACTTGACTGGACAAGGCCTGTGTTTTCTCTTTATTCTAAGAAAGAGATTTTTACCAATATGCCTTAAATAAATGTGATGGAAAGTATAATGAGATAAGCCAGAAGAGACTGGAAAATATAAAAAAAAAACTACAGGATGGTTTGAATTTATACTCCAGCACACATTAAACACTATGGTAAAGGCACTGAGTCTATGAGACCCTGTATATGCTACGTTGGAGATATGGACCCAATACACCAAGATTCAATCATGAAGATAATTCTTATAGTTCTTATTCAAAGTATGTTTAGCAAGACCTTTATTAAAAGGTAATCCTTTCTTTGTAAAAAAAAAACCCTCTCTTTTGATCACTATCCCGGATATTTCATAGTAAACGAAATCACATCCACAAAGCACACCCATTTCAAAGCAATGACCTATTCTATAACACTCCTGTACAGGAACTTGTTAGTTACGACATTTTACAACTCACAATGAACAATCTGACTCATGATGCCTCATCTCAGGGATTACTCAATCCTGAACAAATGAACTAAAAATAAGTTGCTCACAGAGGGTTCTGTGTTATTCCACTTGCTTGTTTTGACTTGTTAAAAAGAAGGGAAAAAAAAGAAAATAATACCTAGGTAAGCTTTTTTTTGTCCTGGAAAACCAAAAAAAAAAAAAAAACCAAGACAAGAAACAATAAAAAGTATGGGAAAACGGGGGTTTTGCTCAGTTCCTTTGTATTTGTGAGATCAGTAGCTCTCATCACAGGGCTTGTCTTCACTAGATCTATCAGCCTGAGTTGCTTAATTCAAATCAGCCCACTGCTAAACTGTTGTTCCTCATACACAAACTCATTTGCTCAATTAGCAATCAAGTTCTTTTAACTCCATCTGCTGTATGTGCCCACCACATCGACAAAGAGCGAGACTGATAAAGCAGTAATATGGGTGGCCAAAAAAAGAAGTCCGTTGAGCTGGCACAGGAAATGAACACACCTCATTTTACAAAGTGTCAAGGTCCTCAAGTCACACCCAAAACAAATCAGAAGCAAAAAACGTGTTCAGATCAGTGACCCGACAGACAGCCTCCTCCTTGGCATTCTCATAACTAGAAGCAAGCCCATGTTTATTCAAGACACAGTCTTTCTACTTTCTGGCTGAACACAACCACTTCATAACATATCTGGGTGGACAGAGGAGTTCATGCATCTGAGCTCTACCCCACAGCAGGAGTGGAAATATTTTGCGTTCTTACGCAACTGACAGTTCCAGCTCAATGGTGACGGGCAACAAATCTCCGTAACACGTCCATTAATAAAGTGTTCAATACGCTGGGATTCCACGGGATTAAAAAAAATCGTTATTTGAAATCCAAAATAATACTGGAATTAAGGGGACTCTACACAATGCTTTTTATAAAGCTTCAGTACATAAGTGATTAAAGAAATGTCAACTTAGCTCACTGTATCTAACAGAGATGGATTGAGACCTCAACTTTAAACAAACTTAAAAGAAATGCAATGATTTCTATGAAAATTTTACTTACATATGAAGAAAAAAGTCCAAAAGGAACTTAGACTAATTAAAAAAAAAGCTAGGTTTTTCCTTGCCTTACAGCCTAGTCTGATGCAAAAGTCAGCTTCTGTTGCTCCCTCTGAAAGGGAGCAGATGGCCGGGCCCTTCTACAGTGGCACCTTATCATAGAAATTATGACTCTATAGAGAGGTACGTGTCTCTTATGCTTATGGAAAACTCTTAAAAGGTAGAGTCTGGCCACCAGAAAAGAACAACAGTTACAAAAGAAAAAACAAAGCATTCAGGCTCACAGATTAATAATTTACCCTTTCTTCTGTCTCTTTTGTTTGCAATGTACTGCTTAGAATAAAGATAACATCACTGTTTAACCTTATTCATCCTCTCCTAGTCAATCAACAACAACACATTCTCAGTCTTTTATTTTTAGTTGAGCTTGAAATTTACTGTCTCAGAAATATGGAGCACTTTAAAAATGTTACCGTGTTTTAAGTTGCTCTAAAAAGCACAACTTTTTGTAGGGTAGATAAATTCATCGCAGCCCAAACTAACAAGTAATAACTTTTACAAGTTTTACTCTGTTGTTGTTCTTACTACCAAAAGCGAGTGTATGACAGCAAGCAGTATTTTCTGTCCAAAGTGGATGTTTATCATTTAGTTCAGATGATCAAACTTTTGCTTGTCTGTCAAGAAGCTACCAAAGACAAGTCTTAAAAGCATTTACTGTTAAAATATATATGTATCTCTGTCAGCTGCTCATGTTGTTTTAGAAGATACTCAAAACGCTCAAAACACAATTTAGGTTTGCTATGATCATAGTTTATGATGTTCACAGTAAAGCTACCCAGTCAAGACCCTGACACCACAACTTCCACTTTCATCATTTCCTTGATGCAAGTGCAGGAAACGAGCACAGCAAAGCTGAGCAGTCTTTGCACTTGGAAGCACTCTGTCACCATCCGACACTTAATAAAATACCCAAACAGCTGTGCTTAACTGTGTGTGTGTATACATACGTATGCACATAACATAAGTACTTACGTATACACAGAGAGTATTGGTAAATCACAGATGGTTTCTATCAACAGACCCGGAATGAAAACCAAACAATGAGCTGCAAGAGTTTCTCTCAATCTCTGAAGCTGTTTAAACAACCAAGTGACAGGCAGCAAGGGAAGAAATGCAGTAAGAATCAGTCCTCTGTAAGATCTTATTACTGATTGGACCAAAGTGGGAAAGAGCACACAAAGAAAGGAGCAAGAACTGAAAAGGGGGATGTTTTTGGAGCTCTAGTGCAGTTCTATTTTTCTAGATTTCAGCCGCTTTGGAAAAAACAACGAGTGCCTGATCCAGTGTCAGGGAAAGAGAGAGAATCCAAAATAGCTGAAAATACAGCAAAGCACTTTGATTAGTATTAAGACAAGACAAAGAGAGAAGTGACTGAAGAAAACAGTTTTTCTATGTGTTTCGGTATGTTTTAGCTCACTGGCTGGAACAGAACCTGGGTCTAAGTGAGTTGGTGTCAGAATACAAGCCTTTGCCACTTGAAGATGAAACCATTGCAGTATGAGAGCTAACAACCCTACAGTTCAAGTGACGGAAGTATTGAAACCAGAGGCAGAAGAGGGAGGGCAAGAAGGCTGCATTTCATGACAGTAATCATCAAATGAGCTGACTGACAAAACAAAAAACTTACAGGTCATCTGTATTAAACTGTGGCTCTGAAATACTGATATTTAAGCAGTTTTCTATAAAGAAATTATAATCCTTTGTACACAAAACTACAGTCCTTAAAAAGTTATGCTGTTGTGCAAAAATCCTCCAGCTGCTATGGTTGGTCCAGCCCTCTGACCTAAGAACAGGTTTTAAAGCTGACAAACTCAGCAAGAATTAAACAGAGATCCTGTGGGGGGAAAAAAGGAAGCTGCAATTCAGTGGCTTAACAGTTCAGCTAGCACTAGAAGGCAAAGCTAGAAGACGAGAAGTGCAGAGAAAGATCTTGCATGACATTATTGGGCAGAGGGACCCGTTATCCACAAAGACTAGCTGAAGCCAGTGCAGGGTATGAGACTTCATAATTGCAAAACCCCAGTAATGAAAGTTTGATGCTGCCTAAGACTACTCAAAAGGGTTTCAAACAGTATATATCGTTCTTAAAAAGGCATAAATAAAGGCATAGATATGATTCTTTACAAATTTTGCAAACTAAAATAAACGAGGTTTGATGGACGTATCTTCCACTTCACTATCACTTTTCCTGAAGACTCACAACCTGATAATATAAATTTTAACAGTAATTCCATTGATTTTTGTGTAATTATTTCTTCTGTGTAAATATTACTCAAGTAAGCAAAAAAATTTCTGAAGATAAAACCCTTAAAATACAGCCGGCCTACCAACAAACTGGTTATATTCCTTGTACCATCTTCTCTGTTTGGGGAAAGAAGTAGAAAGTTGTTCACTTTATATCCAAGTAATGTATGTGGAATCTAAACAACTACTCCTGACATCCCTTATTAAAAAAATGTTTCATCCTTCTGTAAATAAAAAATGTGGACACAGATTGTCACTTACGATACCTGTATAGTTTTACCAGAGAGCTTTCATCCTGACAACCACTTCCTTCAACAAGCCAGCTTCAGGATACCAGATTGCTATACTGTAAATAGTGAATTCAAAACTTTATCAGACTGACTTGCTGTATGGAGGGGCTCCAGCCAGTGTTTCGAAATGTGGCAGCAGGAGGTCCTGGAATCCATCTTTCTTGGCAGAACTTAGATTTGAGTTGATATGACCTCAATTTGGCACATCTTTTTGCCTCATAAAACCTTCAGAAAATTAACAGACTGCATCTATTTTAATGACCTACTGCTACACAAACATTAAGTTATTCACAGCTGTGGTACCTATGACTATCAAACAAATTATGAGCAGTGTAACAAATTAACACAAGCCAAGAAAAGCCACCCATATACTGTTTGACTATTTGCAGGGATCCTTCGTGAAGCAACAGGAAAATGCTAAAGGAAATGTCACAAAACCAAAAAATAACATATTTTGCTCTAGCATGGTTTCACGGGGTGGGTTACATCTGCCATGATAACAACTCAAGAATAACATTTGTATTTTCCTTCACTAGCTAAGAAATTTGGCTGCCTACTACAACAATAAGGAACGAATATACAAAAACAACCCAATTCTTTTACCGATCTGTCAAATCAGGGCAGAAGTCCTACAAATCCCAGAATGCTTTGCCAACTTTACTTAGAAGTATTTATTTTTCTTCCTTGACATTTCTGTATCAGTAAAAGCTCCAACAAAAATGCAACCAATAACAAAAATCCTTTTGCTGGGATAGGTGATACTGATTAGCTGGATCTCATCAGCTGTATGAACAAAAAGTACTTTTTTGCACTGGTATAACACAGCATTGGAGATGGACTGAAAAAGTTCTTCTAGGGTAGACTTCCCCTCTCACCTTAGTGGCACACTGGTGCTTATATGTACAAAAAAAGATAGAGGTTTTGTGACTAACCACATCCTGATAGAACATCACTGCATTATCTTTAACAAAACAAACAAGCAACCCTCCCCCCCAAAAAAACAAACCTTCTCATCTATGTACTTTATACTGTTTCATCAACTCAGACCAAAGGATATTTCACAGCAGACTTCTCCCATCAGAAATATTTTTCACTCCAGTGACTTCACAACTGCTGTTCAGCTTCTCTACAAGTCATAGAGACAATATCCTCTATTTAACAACTTCAGAGGACAAATAAGAGAGGTTGCATACTTGAGTGGTAAGATATCACCAAACTTCTGAAATGCAGGCAATTTCATCAAATTCATATTGCTTCTTCATTTCAGTCACAGGATTTTTTATCTTGCCTAATTCACCAAGTTAACTGGCAATAGTTAACACTAACAGTATCTGATCAGTTAGATGAACTTTAGAAGGAAACTGTTCAATGGTATTTCAATCTTCTGTGCAAGTAGCATTTTGGCACCTAAGGGGTGTGATTTAAAGATTCTGCAAGGAGGAAGAGAAAGAACTGTGTTTATTTAGTGGTCTCTCCAGTTTCGCGTGCCCTTTGTTTTTCTGCTGAGGTAGCAAGTGCTTGAATAAACCTTATAGTAAGATGAAAGCTTCAAAAGTTTTTGCCTTCCAATAACAACCATGTGTTTCCTTTTGAAAGCCTAGGACACAATAAAATAAAAAGCTCAGCTAAACCTTATTGATGCTGTCAGTTTGTCTTTCTGAAATATTTTAATGTTGCCTATTTTTCTGAGACATTTTGAACAGCCTAGGTTTTCGGAAAGGTACAATATGATTAACTAACCTTTGTTTATTCAAAAAGTTACACAAGTATATTTACTGAAGTGCCTAGGGGCCAATACAGGGTGAGTATCCACCGACGAAAGTCTCCACCAATGTTCAGCTGGTGACCATTCTCATAAGACTCAGCAACTGATAGGATATGTGAGCATTTCTCCATGCAGTTTGTTTGGAACTAGTCCCACATCTGGACCTACCCAGGGAACTTGGCTCCATACCTGCAACCTACTCAAGTGCCATTGCCTCTCCAAAGCATCTCTCTTTCACTGGCTACCCCTCTTATTTCTTAGACCTCTGGGTTGCAGATACCTTGTTCTGGTCAGACAGGACTTCTGGTTTCCAACAACCCAGAACACCACCATTAAAGCCATAGACCACTGTCAACCTAGTATGAGCTATTACCAGTTCTGAGCTAGGGCTCAATCAGAAGGTCCACAAGTGAAACACCAAAGCTCTCTTCTGGTTCAAAGTTGTTTTCAAATCACCTTTTAGTTCTGGCATGCTGCATTAAACAACTAAAATAAGAGATGGGAAGTAGTCTGCTGCTAGCACAGCAATTTGTATCAACAGAAGCATAGCTGCTTAGAAATCAGGAATTAAAGATGCAGCGAGTCTAGCAGTGGATTTAAAACCACAGAAGCTTCATGTTACACATCTGAATTTTTATTTCTTTAAGCTGCAGTTAAAAAATTCCCTGAAAACCTTACAGACTCTCCCTCATATACAATTAATTAGCTCACACAATTCTTCAGTCTCTCATACTCCAATTCACTGAGCCTTCTACATATATTTCTTAGAAATCAGTTTGCTTATCTGTATCAGAGAGGTACAACTACAAAGACAGCTTGCTCCTGTGGGTTAATGGAAATGTCTAGTAAATAAAAAAACAAAACATCATTATGATAATTAACTCCAGAAGGCAAGTTATAAATTATGACCTAGACATTACATAACATAATGTTCATTAAAAGAAGTTCCCATTTCTTCACAAGTTACTGCTAATCTTCAGCAAATATCATTAACCAATCATATTGCACTAATTTTGAAACTTGGTAGTATTTTGTAGAATGCAAAATGCATTTGAAGAAGCAAAATAAAATCTTATTTCATTTTTTTTCTCTTTTTTTTTTCGGAGTATTTATGAATAATTGCTCTAGCATAATGGTGTCACTGTATACTGCTCTATTGGACATTACTATCCAGTCACAACATGTAGCATTTTATACAAGTAAACAACTATAGATACACAAACCTAAAATCCTGCAATAACTAAAAATAAGCATGTAAGATGTTCACTTACTTGTATTACCAATGTTAATTCAAAAATGCTGTTTTAGAAAAACTTCAGTGCTTGCCAAACTCTGAACTATAAAGCTGTTATGTTAGCACTTGCTCTGACATCAGATGCAGGCACCTCTAAGGCAAGACAGCAGCAGTCCAACACATTACTATTTAGCCTAACACAAAACAGTAATGTCAGACCAAAAAAAAAAAAAACCCAACCAAGCAAAACCAAAGCAACTTATAGAGTAACATTCATCTTTGTTTTCTGTTCTAACTAAAAAATCATGT
The DNA here is from genome assembly GCA_013399115.1 of Anseranas semipalmata. Lineage (NCBI taxonomy): Eukaryota > Metazoa > Chordata > Aves > Anseriformes > Anseranatidae > Anseranas > Anseranas semipalmata. The sequence continues at coordinate 93,740 of VXAA01005999.1, forward strand.
ATGCGAACAGAGGAGGCCATGGACATGTACCAGGAGCTGCACATGTGGGATGAATGCATTGTAGTTGCCGAGGCCAAGGTACAGAATATAGCTGCACCGGACTGTGGTCTGGGCTTGCTTGCTAAGTCTCCTGGTTTGGAGTCCAATCAGGGTCTAGGTGCTCTTCACCTGGCCTATCAGGACCTCACAGCTGCTTGGAGAGGCTCCCAAAGAGACTCTGAGCCTGCCCTGAAGATCCCCCATCTGATTCACTTCACTAAAGAGGTGAGGGTGCCATGCCATCAGAAAGAGAGCCCAGAGCAGGTCACAGAATTGGGAGAACAAGGCACAAGAGTGGAGGCTTGGGTGTGGAGAGACTTAACTGCAGTGCTAAATAGGAAGTGGTGCCCCTAAGAAATAGCAAGTGCAGAGGTCAGCAAGACAGCTGTTAAGAATGGCAGAAGGCGGGGTCTGGGGATAGACAGATCTTTGTTCCAATGCTGAACAGGTGCTTTTATTTTCTAGAGTACAGAGTAACGTGGCCAGAGGGCCAGTGTGCATCAGAGATGCAGTTCAGGAAGGATTATGCTAGCCAGACTTGCCCACAAGACAGGGCACAGGAATGAAATTAGTGGGTTCTTCGTGATCATGCATCTGACAGTCAAGGAATAAAATAGCAGGGAATATCTTAAGATGATAAAAGAAGAATGTAATGGGAGGTTGCAGTGATGGAATTACAGACCTGGGTGAATAGTGAGGGAGAAAAGCTACTGGGATTTGTTTAGGAGTAGCCAGGGCTTCAGAAAAGAATGATTGATGCAGTGGTATACAGGATTCATGAAGTTCATTAACCTCATGAAGTTCAACACAGGCAAGTGCAGGGTCCCGCACCTAGGGAGGAATAACCCCATGCACCAGTACAGGTTGGGAGCTGACCTGCTGGAAAGCAGCTCTGCGGAGAGGGACCTGGGAGTCCTGGTGGACAGCAGGTTAACCATGAGCCAGCACCGTGCCCGTGTGGCCGAGAAGGCCAATGGTGTCCTGGGGTGCATCAGGAGGAGTGTTGCCAGCAGGCCAAGGGACGTGATCCTGCTCCTCTGCTCAAGCCTGGTGAGGCCACACCTGGAGTGTTGTGTCCAGTTCTGGGCTCCCCAGTACAGGAGGGACATGGAGCTCCGGGAGCGGGTCCAGCAGAGGGCTATGAAGATGATGAGGGGACTGGAGCATCTCTCATACAAGGAGAGGCTGAGAGAGCTGGGCCTGTTCAACTTGGAGAAGAGAAGGCTGGGAGGGGATCTAATCAATGTGTACAAATATCTGAAGGGAGGGTGTCAAGAGGATGGAGCCGGACTCCTGTCAGTGGTGCCCAGCGACAGGACAAGAGGCAATGGGCACAAACTGAAGCACAGGAAGTTCCGGCTGAATATGAGAAAACACTTCTTTACTGTGAGGGTGACAGAGCACTGGAACAGGTTGCCCAGAGAGGCTGTGGAGTCTCCTTCCCTGGAGATATTCAAACCCACCTGGATGCCATCCTGTGCAACCGGCTCTAGGTGACCCTGCTTGGCAGGGGGTTGGACTGGATGGTCTCCAGAGGTCCCTTCCAACCTCAACCATTCTGTGATTCTGTGAATGTTAGCCTGACTGCTAGAACAATGTTTAACAATCGGATATCTGGAAAGCTGAAACTTCAGCAATGACTGCACTCAGTATTGCATCAGGAGACAGATTCAAAGCTGCTTCAAAATAAACTTGATTGTTATTGGTATTCTTCTAGATGAGAACTGCTTAAACCAAGTTTTATAAAATAGGTCTGCAAGTGCTAAACCATACAGCTATATAGCTATGACTAAATCCCTAAGAACTGCATATCCCTATAAGCTGCTAGTTTTTATAACTAGATAGTAATGCTTAATAGAGCAAAGATCATCAGGCTAGAGCAACTATTAATGAACATTCGAAGGAAAAAAAACAAAAGGGGAACAAACTGGAAACAAAATTCTATTTTACCTCTTTCAAAGAGGAGGCATGTAATGAAAAAAATAATGTCATTTCAGATTTTTAAGATAGAGCTTTTAGAATTCAAGTACCTTTTATTTTTTGTTTAAAGTTTTTTAAATAATCAAGATTTTAAGAGCCCTGATCCCCAGCATTCAAGTCACAATACTCTTAACTTTTCTATTAAACCCTTAGTAGATTATAGGTTAAAAAACAACTACAGAAAACTTCCAACCACTACTTCTAGAAGTTTAACATGAAATAAGCCTAATATTTTTCTACAGCTTAGAAAGATAGTATGAAATCTTCATCTTCAGAAATAAAAGCTGTCAGAGTGGAAAAAACTATTTCTTTGTCTGAAAATTCAGTGGTAGATTTTCTCCTAATCCAGAAATCAAGTTCCTCAGACTTCTTACCTTATCACTTTTTTTCCCAGATTTCTTCTTTTTAGGATTATCCTTCCAAAGAGATTCTACAGCAATATATCCCTGAAGACTCCAGTCATACAGCTGTGTACCAGCAACCTTTGAAACAAAAGATATTAGAAAGCATGAACTTAATAATCTGAGAAAGATTGTTTTGCTTCTTGTTCATGTGGAAGAAATCTCAGAATTCAAGATCTTTAATATCTTCCTGTTTAAGCTTAGGGTGTACAGCATTAATTAACATCTTGGGAAAAAAATGACATAAGGAATAAGAAAAGCCAACCTGCTAAAAACTGTTTGACTACATGAAATATATCTGTATAAAACAGAGTAGGATGATTATGCATGGAAACAATTCTGCGTTTTATAATCTTAATATTCTATGTTCAATAGATTTAACATATGCAAGTTATTTCTTAATTTGACCAAACTTGCTTTAAAGACAAAATATCCCCTCTTAGTTTGTCACTATTTTGCAATTTTACATTTTCACTGTGTTGACAGAACAGTACAAGTACTCCTTTGTTTCTTTTTATATGCAGTTAGAATAAAGACCTAATTTGCTGATAGATGGCTATAACAAATAACCAGCTGTCAAACTGCAAAACAGAAGACAGCTAAGAAAGACAGTGTTTGTATTACACCAACAGGTAATTTTATAAACAGGAAAAATCCCTAAGTCTAATAAAATATTATCTCCTGCCCCTTGCATCATATGCAACTGTAAAATTCATAGCATCCATAGCATCCTAACACCTAAGAGTGCTAGCGTTATACAGCTCCAGATTCTTGTCAGTAGTAACTTTCAGATTAACACCTGTTTTCTTACAAAAACCAAAAATAGACAATTTGCCCAACTGGACAGACATTAAACTAAACAAATTTGGTATCAAGGAACGAGAAGGTATCACACCATCTCCAACAGGGGACAAAGCTGGAAAACTACACCTATAAGAACAGGGGAAGTATAAGTGATTATTCTCCTTAAGTTTCTTCCAGTCTCCAACAGTTTGCTGCTCATAGGTTTCCTGAGCCAGAGGCGATGTCTATGTGCATAACCATACCCAGTGAATTTCTCTCCTATGAATTAATCCTGTCTCCTATTAAGCACCATGTAACTTTTTAGGATCCACAACACCATGTGTCAAGGAGTTCTATCACTGGGCACATATCATGCGAAGAACCACTTCCCTTTGTCTGAACAAAATTAACTACACCAATTGCGCACCATCATTGTAATGGACGTGCTTCCGGGCAGAGATCATGTTCCCACCTTTGTATACTGCAGCTCGCACAACAAATTTGCAAATCATACTGAGACCTCTAGCCCTTTTTAGTGCTGCATTAGATTTTAGGAAGAGTGCAAATACAAACGTGCCCATTTACAAACTGCATGCAAGGACAACTATTTTGCAGTAGACTAAAGATCGTAGAGTGCTTTTCAGGTAGCAGTTAAAACTCCACTCAAATCAGTAACATAAGGATTTTAGATAGAGACCAGACCAGCTTATATCCACAAATGCACAAGGTTCTAACGTAATCGTTGCATTCAAAACCAAAGGCTTTATGCAGCATCGGTGTGATCTTCTACTGTTACACTAAGATCACATTCACCACGCAAGGCACTTGACATCAACATCTCAGCAACAAGCCCCTCATGCCTAAATCCTGATTTATCATTTCATAGAGAAAATCAGATGATCTCAACAGTCAGCCATCAACCTGCATGAACATATGTAGAATTAAAACAAAACAATCTAGAAACCCAAACCCAAATCAGCAACTGTATTTCTGAGTCACAACTAAACCCAAGATGTAGGATGTTTTAAATACCAAGAGCTAGCATATTTCTAACCACCTTTGACAACTACAGTTGTGTTTTGATTTTAAACAAGTTGGTATGAAGCACTGAGTTTTTCCTATATTTGAAGGTGATAAAGGTCATCAGAAAAAAGGCACACCAACTGTTCTGTGCATGAATGTGTTAAATCTCCAAAATCCCTCAATGTAAGCATTACAGGTATAAATATTCATTTTCTTGTTCAGTATTCAGGAGTGTTCACTCTCAAGTACTTCGACTAACCAGTTCCAAAAACATATGGCTCAACCAGCAAGGACAGTGTGATCAGTGGTGCAAGCAGCACAAATCTACCAGGACTGGAAGATAACCACTACAAACAAACAAAAACCAAATGCTGGCATTTGTTTTTCTTTTTTTTTTTTTGTCTGCAATGTCATTGAGGACACAGCTATCAATATAAAACGAGAAACAACAGGTATCCATAAGCCATCTCTTGTTCCTGCCTAAAAGCACCCTAAATACTTAACAGTGCAATTTAAATATATTCTCATTATAGGAGTCATATGATCAAGCCAATTATGAATTATACTAAATGAGAAACTGGCCCTTCACATTGTCGAACTAAAGTAGCTACATCACAAGGCACAGTAACCCACATAGTTTATTCCACCATAGTCAACCAATGCTCCAACACGGTACACACCTCCCAAGAGGCTGCACCTGTGCACAGGTTCACAGTTGAGAAATACAGTTCTAGAGAGACTGTAAGCCGCAAGTTACAGGGTCAACGGGAACATACCCAAGCAATTTTTGATAACCACCCGATGCATCCTCTCACGAGCATGACACTGGAGGTTGTGCACTGTATCTTATACCTTTTATATTTCATACCTCTCTTTTCCCCATGGAGCACTTTAAGAGGAAACAGTTGGGTACTGCAGTTGCCACTACTATTCTTGGGAGTGGCAGTTCCAACCAGGAAAAGTAAAAGGCACAGGAACAATACGAACTGTTCATTCAACTGTTCAAAGTGTTCATTTGAACATTTATACAAAGAGTTCCTTTCAAAGAGGGACATGCTCTTCCATACAGTCATCTGGAATTCTTATTTTCCGGAAGATAATTTCCAGCTTGTTTGTGTTAAATTAGCACATGCTAAAATACCACCTCTGTTCAATGCAACACTGTAAGAAAGTTTGTATGCTAAAATGTGAACAAACAAGTTCAAAAGTCAGATCGAGTGGTTCTCAGCAAGGACTCTGAAATAGTTTGAAAGTGACCTTGGGCCACAAATACCCATATTAGGCACTGCTGTGGTAGCATCAGCAGTTCCTAAGGCCAAATGTACGTGTGAACAAGCTTCTCTAATTCCACATAAGGTAGTAAGCATATAATATTGAATATTCTGTATGCTGTACATCAAGATTATCAAGCAGAATGATGGTTAGCAATTCTTTATCAAAATTGCATGCTGAGAAACTAAATTGAGAATCTGCTGTCTTTTCTACATTTATATTGCTAACAAAGTCCTCATAGTACAATTTCACATGCCTTTCATTCTGCAGCAAACATGGATTAAGTGACCCCAACTCCTCCTTTTCAATCCATAGTTCCTGTAATTGTATCATGCTCTCAGTTGTGTCAGTACAGCTGCTTATGCCTTACAGACTAAACTGGACAAGGGAAGAGACGTACATTCAAAAGAAATACAAATAATTTAGTTTGTTGTCAAAGAAATAAACTTTTGTATTAGGAGGTTTTTCTTCCTTTCAAGAAGCAATAAAACACATGCTGCTTTATGGAACTTGAGATGTTCTAATATCAAATTAAAAATAATAATTCTAATGATAAAGAGGCTGATTTAGGTAATTTAATAATGGAAAAAATTTCCAGATGGAACATAAACCACAGTTAATACAAAACATTTTGAAATTTATTGTGATTAGCTGGAAAGCAATGCAGTTCCAAAACACTAGTTAAAGTTCTACTACAACAAAATAAACATTAGTATTAAATTCAGTTCCCTTACCACTGATACAGTCTGACCATTTGTTCAAAGTTACACAAATGAAAGTAATGCTAGCAGTGATGAAATAAATCCTTTACAAATTTGTGATTTGTTAGAATGATTACTAAAGGATAGAAAAATAAATAATAATAATAATAATAAACAGTCCATGCATTTCTTCCATCTCCAGCTAGAGAAACAGTGGCTGAAAACTACATAGGACCAACAATGAGCTCTGTTGCTATGACTTCAGTTAGCAACTTAGACATTTTAGCTAAAGAAAAAAGATTTCTTTCAGACAGATGTATCATATGTTGTACCTCAACTGCAAATGTACTTTGCTGTGTTTATTTCCAGCTCTCCAATGGAAAGTGATTAATAAAGGTAGGAAGGAAAAAAGAATGGCCAAATCCAAAAGTTTACCAAATGAAGGGAACTATGCCACTGCAAATGAAAATCAGTGAAATACTCAAATGCAGAAGAAAAAAAATATAAAGAGCAAATTAAAAACTTAAATTTTATGTTCCAGAATATTTCCTATAGTGTTCTATTAACTTGGCACATAAACTTTGTACTGCAGGCATCTTTTCAGGCTTACAGATTTTTTTCCAAATGCTATGAAACATTTCAAAACAATTACTAGAGAAGAAAGTACTTCCAATTCCAGATTAAAGCATAAAAATAATAGTAAGATGTGATATGATTAAAACATTGCTTCTTTTAGAAAAGAAAAGCATGTGTGAGGTTAGAGGAACCAAAACAGTATCTAGGATATCACTCTTTCCACAGAAGTTTCCAAACTCTTGCATCTAGTGCCCTGACCAAGTCAACAGAGCTAAACCCACTCCAATCAAGTTCCAGGCTCAGGGTCTCTCACTGGATTTTTTGTTATAGTTGAACTAAAAACCGTGAATTAATCAAAGTGCAATCATGCACTTCAAAGTTATGGTAAAAAAAACAAGGTATTGTGAAGCTGTTAGTAGCAAATCCATAGTTAAGACTGATCTGAGCTTTTTTAAAAACAATAACATCAGTTTGATCACTGTTTAATCATTTCCCACTTCACTGTGTAGAAGACAACTAGAATTTCAAATTTCTCAACAGAAATGTCTAAGCTTCTTAAATTTTAATGTTTTTTTTTCCCTGCCAGTTGTGTAATTTTCGCTCCCTGAGGATAAGCCAACAGAACAATCTGTATTTAGTGCATCTGAATCCTGAAAGCATTAAAAACAAATTCCTTCCAAGATCAGGGTATCACCATGCTCTAAAAGTTCAAACACAGCATTTTTGACTCTCCCTAAGCCAGTGACCTTTCAGGTTTCAAAGAACATCATATGTTCTTGAGAACATCGTATTTTCATCCTGACATCTCAGCATCATACACAAGTCACCTGTAAGCCAATTTATCAAAGCCCCAAATAAAAAATATTTCTGATACTCTGAAGTATGTGCACTTTGAATGGTTAAAAGCTGGATTTGAAAAAGAATTTAGTGTAGAACTGAGGAATCTGTTAGCACAGTTAAGAGTGCGTGGACAGCAAGTCACATGAAGTGACATCAACAGGGACTTAAGTAATTGTCTGATCACTTCAGTTCTTTCTTTCACAGGAAAGGCACTGTAACTGTAAGTTAGCATGACATGTAAGTGCTTGAAACAACAAATGCATCAACAGGACAGGCATCCAATAAGCAGCAGAATTCTTACCCCATTCCAGAATGTGCATACAATCTTTCTTAAAACTCTATTCAACAAAACCCAGAAAACCTAATTAACGTTGTTTATCTCAAAATATTGTTCCTATGATTTCTCTATAGAATCTCCTTTTAATTTTTTTTTTCTTTAAACCCTGTTTTCGTTTGCTCTAGAGACATTTCAGGCTTCCTTAGTATTGTAACTGAACATGCAAACTGTACATACTAAGCACTATTTAATTTATAATTACTTGAGGTTCAAGATTCAGAAAGGAGATTATGTACCTCAAACTGAAGATGCTACTGCAGGTTTTAAAAAACAAAACAAAGTTACTTAAAGAAATGGAACATCCAACTTTCATTCAGTCTAGACTGCAAGTTCTTTGATGAAAAAACTATTATTTTGTTAAGTGCCAAGCATGCTGACAGGACTTTTAATAAAATGGATTACCAGCTAATTTGAAGCTAGAAAGCAATAATCAAAGTAAAAGGCACTTCTCCAAAGAAAGGTATAGTCACTGACCTTTCCAATAGCAACCGCTTGTTGAGGATAATACATGGAAGCACCAATACCCATGAAGCCTGCAGGATACACCAACTTCTTTATTTTTGAGCCTGTTTCACAACAAAAAATACATTGTTAGAATATATATTAACTGAGACAACTGAACGGCCCTACTCAACTTTTACTTATAAGCAACACAACTTTATCTTTTTATATACAGCTTAGCATATTTTTTTATATACAGTTTAGCAAGTTTTCTGTTTCGTCTGACTGGTTTCATAGTAAACATGATTATGCTGGTCAGTACCTTTTTTAAACCTTTTTACAAGAACATTAACATTTTCATAGTGAAAATTTACCTTACAACTATGTTTACTGTAGTAATACATAATTCAGGTTTGCTTCTAACTTTCTGTAGCATCAAAAACAAGGGGCACTTTCTTCTACAGTTTTAATACTTTCTGGAAATAACAGTCAGTATTTTGAACTATAACCAGACAAAAATTAACAAATTAGGGCTCCAGACCTAAAGGATTCACAGCTCAGATATTTGTACCATAAAGGGTTTTTCATTAAACTTAGAAGCCTCTAATCTTTCAGATTCAGCCCCAAGGTGGCATTTTTTTTCCTCACAATTTTGCTACAGTCATAAAAGCTGGAAACTGATCTCATTCATAAACCCATAACCCAAGAAGCAGGAGTTTGAAGAGAAAGAATTTCAAATGTTAGAGGTTAGAGAAGTTAGAGACCTTGATTTTCATGAAAATACACATGCTAGGAAAACGGTACATTGTTTAAATATTTCAAGGAGTGCATATAGGAATGCACATATTCACAGAATGTTTCCGTTTCTGAATAGCCAAGCACACACTTTGTCTGTTCAACACATACAGAGCCCCCTAAGATGTATTTTTATCCAAAGCAAGTCCTCACTAGTATTTAAGTTCTGCAACTTCACAGCTCCATTATCTGCAAGTACCCTTATGTTACTTCATTTCACTGCATTAGGAACATTTCACTACAAATACAAAATATTTGTTCATAATTAACATTTCTTGAAATAGCATTTATTTCTGTGAAAGCATAAACATATTAGTTTCTTCAACCAGTGTGATGAAATTAACTGTATCACATTTCTATGTCACAAAATGTGTATGCATCTACAGTACATCCAGAGTTTACAGGTATTTTCCTGGATATCACCATCTGCAAGAGCTCTGTGCCTGGACACACAATACTTTGAAGGAACTTGAATATACAACTAATTGTACGTGCATCGTCATTCCGGAACCTCTGTGTTTCACCATAATTTATACCTCTGTAGTTTTCTGCAGTACGTATGCGATCAAGAACTTCAGAAATTAAAAAGATATTTAGGCTAAAAAAATCTTTTCCTAGTTTTGTTATAATAAGCTAGAATTGAAAGAGATCAAAGACTAGATTCCAGTAACAAATACAGTATTCATAAACCATAATTAGCGGTTATTATACACCTTTTACATTATACCTTCCGTATAATTGGAGGAACACTGTAGAAACATGCTTGTACAGTTAAGTCAGATCTCATGTGTCAGAGTTAAAAATTAGTAACAAAAAAACAAACAACAACAACACAAAAAACACTAAGAAATGATTTATCCTAAATTATACCATAAGCGGTTCAAAAGGTTCCCAGTTACCTCTAGCAAGAAACAATCCAAGAATTCCAGCAAAACCTATCACACCAAGCCTTGGATAAAATCCAGCAGGGGGGTTTTGCAGAAATTCAGAGCCCTCTGAAAAGAAGTCAGAACACAGTGCATTAATGTAATGTGAAAGTGTTTTTGTGACAAGAAATCATTGATACATGCTGGCGACTGTTACTAAACATAAAGAGTTATCAAAACACATTTAACTATCATGCACATTTTAGATCTGTTGGCATAAAATTCAAAGCCTTTGAGATCTTCTCTAGTAACACATGAATGAAACTGAACATCGTATTGTATTTACCAATTTTCACAGAAGATTTTGTCTTTGCTCCTGGGCCATCTGTTTTGCTTTGCTCTTTTGCATCTCGATTTTATCTTTTCCAAATTAGTGATAAAAACCCTTGCAAAATGGATTCTTGCTTTTACATGTTAACAAGAATTAGTTTCAGTGAAAAACTACAAAAAAACAAACCACAGAACAAAGGAAAGACACAGCAAAAACAAAGCTCACTCCAAGATGCGAGTCTGATGGGGGAATGGAAAACCTTCCATTAAAGTAGTTCAAAGGACTGAGATTGTTAAATTCAGAGAAATAGAGGTGCAGTATCTGAAATGAGCTCTAGATAGCATCCATGCTCAGTCCTGATGAGCCTAAATATGAAAGGATGCTTCCAAAACAGAAATCAGTAAAAATTATTTTGAATTAATTCAAAATTCTTAGGAGATCCAAGGAAGTAAACCAACATGAAGTAAGTTTTAGTTACTGGACTGGGTCATGCAAATACTACTAAATTATGCTTGGTTTTGGCTGGGAATAATTTGTCAGACCTTTTTTCCTTCTTTTTCTTATCTATCATTTTAAATGACATTGACTGCAATAGATGCAGGTCTCAGATTTTAAGTGTTTAGAAAAGTATTGTCATAATGATCTAGAAAGGAAATTTAAATTGATATACAGTGCACAGAAAAATAGTCTCAAACGGAATTTAAAAAAACATACAGAATGACGCTTAATGAAATTCCCTTTTAATAGAAGATACAGTACGGTCCTGCATTTTAAATAGCTAGTTAAGAAAACTAAACTGATTTACCTCTACCACGCTCAACAGCTTTTTCTAATTTGGGCATAGCTTTGGCATAAAGATCCTAAAACAAAAAAACAAAAAAGAAAAGAAAACAACAGTAAATAGATGCCAATTAAGTAAAATATTAACTACAGATTTTCACTGACCTGACAAAAAAGAAAAAAAAATTTTTGGGTCCCTAACATAGCCTTCTGGTTAAACTAACCATAACGCATTTGTAGGTTTGGACGTATAAAACCTAGCTGCAGTTCTTTTTGTCAAAAGAAATAAAATTGTGCATTGTTTTATAATACACAAAACCAATGAAGAAACCAAGGAAATGCATTCACTTACAGGGCTACGTTTGTTCAACATTACATTTTATACCTTTTTCTCAAAGTAGTCTTTGGACAGGGATCAAATATAATACCTCAAAATATAGAAGTCTGCTTCAATATCTCATTAAGTTCCTAATCAAGTAACTGAATTTTGGCATTATCTCAGATTTCTCAGTTTATTTAATTATTGCAAAAATACTTGAGTTCATGTAAAGGAGGCAAGAACGACACTGTAACAAACTCATTCCTAGCGCTTCACAAGGGAGACATGACTCATTTGGCAAGGTGCTACACTACCCTTTCCAAAAAACTGTATCTAACAAAACTGTATTTCTAAGGTGACATGGAAAGAGACGCCCATACACTATCCAAAATAAACCAAAGGGCACTGCATCAACACCACAAGATTTTCCTTGGACTGAAATATGCAGGATATAACAGATACGCAGATATAACATATAGGCAGAATTCACATCACCTTTTATCAAATCAGAAAAAAACTAAGAGCAATCTTGCTAATTGTTATTATGCTAATAATCCTTTAGAGGTTTGACAGTATAAGACAATCTGTTGATTAGGGAACAAATTCATCAACATGTGTGCCCAAAACTAAAGAGAATGGTCTTGCAATACCACTTGAGCTGTATCTGTGGAGAAATAAAAACTTTTGTTTGAGATACTGCACGTGGATATCATCTTTAGAAGAACTTTCATTTCCTCACTGCCAATAGTGACCTAACAAAAACTTGTGATGAAAAAAAAAAAACCAAAAGTGTTAGCATGTGACAAACAACATAACTTTAAATGGGTGTTGGTCTTATTAAAAGCCAGTGGGGGGCAAAAAAAAAGTCAACTCAGACACCTAAAATGTGATTTTCTTTAGCATAGCTGGGGGGAGGGTAAAAAACAAAATTACCTCTGACTACAGTTAAGCAAGCAAGATGACCCCAAGCCTATACAGGTTGCATGCTCTCTTCACAAAATGAGTCAGTAAACCACTGCCAGGAAATGGTTTGCTGTGTGTAAGCAGAAGAGCACATCTTATGTAAATGACCACCACCGAGACAAAAAATAAATAAGGCAAACAGGCCAGCAAGACACATGCAGTGTTCAAGGCTTACCTGCACGCAGTCCAATGGGGCAACTAAACTTGTCTCAAATTTCACTCCCAGTTACAGTTACCACAGGCAACCAAACAGAACCCATGCATTTAGGAGGTCAGAGCTCTAACAACTGTAGGAAATCCCCCTTTGCCTTCAAAACCGAAGTCAGTACTTCTGCTGACGGTGGCACTTTAGAAACACATAACTAGCCTGAGTAACTCTGAATATTGCTGCAAAAAAGTTTCGGTACTTAATGTTAACATTAAGTAACACTTAAGTGTTAATGGTTAGTACCAAAACACAGAACTCCCAGGCAGAAAGGACACCCTGATCTGAACTTCTTGGCTGTCTATAAAGAACAGGAAGAACAATTTGCAGCTTAGGAAGAGGATTCACGACAGCCGGTGTGCAGAGTAGAGAATCACCTGAAGCCGTAAAGAGGCAACCAGATGACAAGGATGCCCTTGCTTCAAAAACAAGCTCCAACATTCACTGGGTCAGGAGAGAGCAAGAAAGCCATCATACGACTCAGTAGTCTAATATCAATAACCTAGATCTTGATTACAAATATCCTGATTATCCTCTATGCTCCAAAGACTATTTTTGCATTTAATGACTGTTTATTATAAACATGATACCTAATAAAAATATAAAAGAAAGTTTCAAGCTAAGGCCCAGAGGCCAGGTTTGCCACTGAGTAGCGGCTAGGGTATTTTTTGTTCTTCTGGAGAGTCACGTTCCTTCTCTCAACCTGCTAGTTCAGAGAATACCGGTTTTTGGGTTTTTTGTTTTTTTGTTTTCCTACAAAGTTGTGATGTGTCACAGTTGCAGTGAGGGCAACTCAGTATCATTGTCCTCAAAACACACTGCTTGAAATTTTATGGCATTTTCCCTGAGCATGCAAAATGCAAATTTAGCCACTCCCCTGTCTTCCTGAGCCACAGGACTGTACCAAATCCAGATATCCCACATCTTGTGATACTATCAACTTTCAGGCTTCTATATAAGAGCGGAATGCTACAATCGCCTCCTTCAGACTTTTTTTTCCCTGGTTGAAGTTACTGCTGCTGCTGTTTTTCGTTTTGTTTTGTTTTTTTTCTACAGAACTAAATTTTGCACAGAATGCATTCAGCACAGCAAGAAAAGCTAAGGTATACAGGTGGTGGACACAGAACGTAAGGATACTTGGATTTAGATGCAAGTACCAAAGGGCACAACCCTACCAAATTGGTAACCGTGCCATTTGCACACAGAAACAGAACTGTAGGCAGCTAATGAACTATACAAAACAAAACATGCAGGTGCTGGTTTTGAAGATGATACTCTTCAACTTCATATCAGCCCAAATCCCAACTAGTAACAATTATGGGCTTGGGCGCAATTTCTTAAATAAAGTGCTTTCACTAGCCAGTCTTAAGGCCTGCTACAAAAGGGTTACTTTGACTTTACACGATTACAGAATCACAGAATCCTTCAGGTTGGAAGAGACCTTCAAGATCACCTAGACCAACCTATGACCTAACACAAACAAGCCCTCCACTAAACGACATCACTAAGCTCTACATCCAAACGTCTTTTAAATACCTCCAGGGATGGTGACTCGACCACTTCCCTGGGCAGCCTGTTCTAATGTCTCACAACTCTTTCAGTAAAGAAATTTTTCCTAATATCCAACCTAAACCTCCCCTGGAGCAACTTTAGCCCATTCCCCCTTGTCCTATCACCTGACACGTGGGATTAATGTTTATGTACTTAACATTTTATGTACTTGAACATTTTTTGTCAAAAAGACCAAAGTTTCCATTATCTAGTTTTATCACTGAAGGCACTTCAAAAAACTTTGTAATGCTCCCTGCACAGGAAATTTACTTTACAGGTAATATTACCCTGAAAAACATTTTACAAACATCATTAGAAAGCTAACCTGAAACAATACTCCAAAACAGTAAGTTTTTCCTGTTGTGAAAAAAAAAAAAAAATAAAGCTATGGGGAGGCTTTGTTTGTGGAGACATCAGCACTTTCAGCAACTGCAGCTGATTCTTAGCTTATGAAGTTAATTATCAACCTCTCAAGTAACTTTGTTCCCTGATAACTACTTCCCTGTAACTACCTTACAAAAGTTAACCACTTAGAGAATATTACAGATAGCAATTCTAAGCTTTAGTTAGTTAATTTTTTGGAGGGATAGAGAACATGAAAAAGCAGGGGTTTAATTCAGCAAATTAATCAGAGAAACAATAGTTTTTGTATGGGGGGGGGTAAATATGAGCTGAATTGTGGAAAATTTTAAGTCATGCAGCATTTTGGAAAAATGCTTGTATAGCTATTAATTTTTCTTTTTTATAAAAATGCTTTGCTGCTATCTATTAATTATGCACCTAAAAACAAAATCCCAGCTCGACCCTTACCACCAAACCGCTACCAGATGCAACACAAAACCATTATACCTGACACCAGGCTGTGTATGGCTCCATAGCATGCCGTAAATGTGAAACCCCCTCTTCCAACTGGGTTTGTGGATTCTCCACATATTTAGTCTCACGAGCTGGAGAGGAGTAGAGTGACAGCTGTGAATATCAGCAAACAAGAGGTTAAAAACAAAGGTGTAATTGTGTAAAAAAGTTTTCAGGGTATGAATAGTCTAACCAGAGAACACCTAGCATGGTGCTTACTATATAAACAATGCATAATAAAACTTCAGGTACTGTGTGAGACAACCATTATGAGCAAAGTTTAATTATACATTATGATGAAGATGACTGTAATTGCTACGCAATTCATCCATAGCTGCTATATGAACCAAGTCACAGGTTATAAATTAATATTAAACTAGTTTAATAAGAATACAAAACATAATTGTGAAAAATGTTTCTGGTCTTAATCAGCACTTCTGGTTCCCAGTTAACATACTAAATGTACTAGAACTCTGAAATCACAATCGATCATTTTCTATATTTGCACAAGCCATCATTAAAGAGTCTAAGATGTTTCTAACAAAGGTAACATCCAATACAAATTTGGCTATTACTGAGGAGGAAAATGGTACTACATCCCAATGTTGCAGTCATTAACCACATTAGCAACTGCCAGCATTAACAGCACCATATGTCTGAGCAAATAGGAACCGTAACACCCACCTGAAGAGCAATGGGCATCTTCACATAGTAAATACAAAAACATGGTGTTTAGGGTTTAGCATCACAGTGCATTTATTACAATTACCTAAACCCATCTAAGACTGTAGTATTCCATTAAAAAAAGACCAAAGTCCACACTGCTGAACAGCAAAGTTCAGATCAAAATAAAAACTGTTCCTAGCAGTTTATATACTGCACTGATGTTTAGAATTAAAAGTTGCTATTTTATACCACATTTACACTGGTATTTTGTTCTAAATTAATGTCGTTTGGCAGTTTATTCTCAATTAATGTTTACATGTATTATTGCTTCAAAGTCTAGCTAGACCTATTTTCAAGATAAGTTGGAAAATAACGGTGTCTCTACCATAATAAAAAAAAAAAAACAAGCTGCTGGTCTTAAAAGGATACATAATGACATGGAATTTGTCAAAGAATTTGATGATCTGTGCAGCTGGATTTCCCACAATACTTTAAAAGATAAGCATTTTAACTCTGATTTCCCTATGAAATCTGGTGACCTCTGGCAATCACACTCACAACCAGTTTAACTTTGACCCTGTGAGACAACCTAACGGACGTGTCTGACACTAGAACAGAAATCTCAGAGTAACAAAATTCCCATACATTTTACGAAACCAGACAGCTGGGCGATCCCAATTAACATACACTGTGACTGCTAAGAAGAGCAGCCAGAAATCCACTGCTGCACATTCTGCTGTGCTGAAGCTGATCAGCAAGGCAATTATTCAGCACACGCACAACTCCGGCCTGCTGCCTCATCACTGACTCATGCCAGTGGTGGCACGGGGCACACAGAGGCCCAAGCTAAAGTTACTTCACTGAGGTGACGCCAGGAGGTCGCTCCGACTATCAATCCTCTCAAATTTTGTACGTGAACTGCTGATGCAGACACATCCAAAAGACCTACGTATACACAAAAATAAGTTTCGTTTAGTTTCACTGCTCGTGTTACACTTTAGCTTGAAGTACTTAAAATTTTAAAATAACTATAAACTCTCATGGATATAAAGCTATATTTAGTTATGAACTACAAAAAATGTCTTTTTAATGTTGGAGATTGTAAAAAGCCTATGCAACTATGCTGGTGAGTCACTACTCTACAGTTTTAACGGGGTGTTTTAGAGCCCTGCCTGTGATATAACCAAAACATTTCTAACCCCTCAGAGAAGAAATAAAGCAGTATCATTGCTTATCATATTTGTTGTTAGCTAGGTCTGAATGCTGTAAAGCAAGGAAAACTGATATAATTCTGGGCAGAGGCAGTGCAGCCTGTAGGCTACAACACAGGATTCAAAGCATTACCAGCCAAGAAATTTTGCCTGATAAAAGAGAATTGCTGTATTTTTAGAAATATATTTTTTTGCTGTTTTATTGGAAAATATGAATGAAACATTATTAGAATTTGCCAATGGTATTTGTAATTAAAAATATACGGTGTTACCTGGATAAAAAGCAAAGAAGATAGTCCCGTGGATTTTAAACATGACCACAGGTAAATCTACAAATGTGAAAAGGTAATTTCTGAATTACAGAACAGAAGGCTTCAACATGGGAAAAATCTTGCACACAAACAAGTCTACGCTACCAAAGCGGAGGGTATCAGATGAAGCCCTCGGGTAAAAGAAGCACAGCCACATCAACATCTCTATTACTGACAACTGAGAAGCAAGTCTAAAGGCAAGAATATAAAAAGAGAAGTACCTACGTGGCTTCATGCGTCAAAGTATATCATCTTTCAGAATTCTGCAGATATTTCTGCACTAGGGCTCTAACCACACTTACCTCTTCAATTTTCAGCAACTCTTTTTTGGAAGTTTCTTTCTCTGAAGAGGAAGCATAAACCTGGATAGAGAGCAAGCTCAGGCTAACAGGGGTGGCCCCCATCCGAATTACCTAGAAACATTATGGGAGGACAAGCAAATTATTAAGTCCAAACAACATGGCAACATGTTTGAACACACCCCATGTAGACAATATTTATGCCCCAGTATATGGTGATAAGTGATAAATTAAGATGTTTGGAAGTTAGGAGAAAGGGAATTCATTGGTTCAAAATCTAATGCTGTCAGGCACTCACATGATGACACCCAAATTATTCAGACGGTATTGAGAAAAGCCTAATGCTAAAGGAGACAGTAGCTACAAATGCTGACCTCATCAGTTTTCATCTCACACAAAGATCTTGTTTTCTCTCACATGAAATATAATTTGTCAACTTTGCCAGTATAGATACTGACAACATGATATTCATATTTTAAACAACTTTATGAATGTCCATAACACTTTTCCATTTTTCTGCAGTTACTACCAAAGAGTTCAGCATCTCATTTCGAGTTACTGTCTACATCTAGATTTCCGAAAAGAAAAAATGAGGCCTACAGTTGAAAGTATCCAAACATAATCACCTATTTCTAAGAATTTTAGGAATGCTTCCTACTTTTATGTGAGAAATGTGAATTACAGCACATCGTGTCAGACACTTGACTGTTGTTGAATACTTCAGGTTCAATCCAGTCACTCAACACAACCAGCACGTGGAAGGTGAATATAATTCTTCCTATAGTCATGACCTACACTAAATTGTATTTCTTTACAGAAGAGAATGCTTTAACAAAAAATAGAAGATAAAAAGCTGTGTAGTGAATAAAGAATGCACAGAAAGCATTTTCCAACAAATACACATGCTTATTAACAGCAATGCTTTCCTGAAGAAACACAGTTCAAAGGAGAAACCTGTCAGTATCTCATACTCTTGTTACTGCTCAGATTAACCCATGTCTTAGGTGTGCAGCGTTACAGCAGCCTGTGTTGGGTTGCATCAGGTCATGGCATGAGTGAATCTAACTGCCTGCGACCACCAAACTGGAAAGGTACGTTACATTGACCTAGCTGCTCGTGAAACTGAAGCCTTGGTTAAATCAACGTATCTTTTGTGACAACTGACCCAGCAGCTGGACAACCGTTCCGAAACGTTGTTTATGCCCATTGCAGAACTGGCTTTAATATTAATATTTAATATTATTCAGACTACACGTTTATTGTACAGTATTTGCAACTTAAATTTCTTCCACTGCTTTGCAGATTGAACATATATTAAACGTTTAATGTAACCAAGAGCCTCCTTCAAATTCAAACCTAGAATATACAGTGTTGAACTTCCTGAAAATGTTCATCAACATGTAGAGAAACAGCACACAACAACTAGGTCATAGGACTGCTTTTCAGAAAAACGTGAGGGATCTGATGGATCAAAAGGTATGGAAAAACTTGCTTAAAATGGAAGTTTTTCCGTATTTGTATTTATGGACACATTATTACAGCACGATAATGAAACGCCACAAAGACCAGATCAGCTCTGTTTCACAGCCAAAGAAAGACGTGAGCAATCTGCAAAAGTGCTTGCTTAAAGACTTTTCACGTCCTTTCATTAGCCAAGCTACACGAACGCCACTAACCATTAATAACTGTAGAATATATTTCCTCATTCTTTCCTTTTTTCACTGCAAAACTGTTCTGCCACTGAAAAGGCAAGAATCTGAAATGCATTTTCATTCTGAAAAATATACTTTCAGTAAAATATTACTTTCTATGATTTTTCAAATATTTAAGAATAAAACACATGGCTAGAAAAGACATCGAGATATTCTCCACTCCATCCGCTTTCCTCAAAGCAGTTTCAAATTTATTTAAACTGCACCTACCTGTTGCCTGAACAGCCATTTTCAGTGGAAATATTTTGTGTGAGCCTAAATTTCAAACAAGTCTAATAAGCTCCAAACAGCTTTGTTAGAACAGCTATTAGATCAGTGGCATATGCCACAATACAAAGAGGTTAGCCGTGGGGGAGGCTTTTGAAATAAGCCTTGAAAAATATAACTCCAGACAGAGCCACTCAGAAAAAAAGTATATAAAATATAATTCCTGAATATGGCAGAAGTTTGTTATATGAATATACATGTACAGTTTATACATCTTCAGTGTAATGCTTCCAGAAGCGTTTCTTGTTTTAAAAACAACAACACCCAGCAACATCACAAAATAATACTTTAATTAAAAGTATAATTCATTATTGACAACCTCTGTTTAGGAAAAACAAACCCAGTCTACTGTGTTAAACAGCAGGTGTGGGTTTTTCTGTTATTTAACACCATTTACATTGTTTGAAAATTATCTAAATGTCACCAGCAGAAGTAGCAAGTTCAAATGCTTTTAAGTATTTGTGCTTTTTATATTAATATGCATGCAAACAGTGGAGCATAAGAACGGAACCACTTTGGCTTCACAAGGAGATAGCAGCGGTCACATGACTATGTGAAAAGAAAACTTGCGCTGTTCATGTTAATCAAAATACGGAAGCGCAGGTAGTTTCCAAAGGTTTCACATTTACATTTTAAACAACAAAATTAAATTAACCACTAGAAGGACAAGATTAATCTCTCCTTAAATGCACTGTTCAAGCTATGCTGCAATAGCCCTCTGCATCGGCTAAGTGTATGGGACAGATACAACCAGCATTGAAGTACTGTGATACACACACACACAATAAAAATTCTAGGATCTCATCTCTTAGTTCCATATTAATCACATATTACTAAGCCAACTGGCTTAGTAAAACATTTTGATGAAGCTGTGCCTTCTGTCTACCTTATAGCTATTCAGCGGATAAAAAATACAACCAACTCTTATCTAGGCAGTGTCCTGGATTTACATTAACTAAATATATATATATATATATATAGTTTATTTCTTTTTCAAGCTGAAGAATTCACCTTTATCTGTAGACACCAGATCACTCCTAAGCAAATTATATCTGAAAACTGAAGGGAAAGAGACTATCATATTGCGTCTTCCATTGTTTTGCTTTCCTGTCTTTCTCCAAGTTCTTAACTACAAAATGCCTACAGGAAGAATAAATGCCACATTCGTTCTCAGAACAAATGGGAGAAAAGTGCTAAAAGATTAAACAGCACTTTTGTCTTTTTTTTTCCTCGCATCCGTGGTTTCTCAGTTCACTTGTTACTGTTATCATCAGCTTGTCAAAACTGGGGAAAAGTAAAACGGAAAGAAGAAANTCACGTCCTTTCATTAGCCAAGCTACACGAACGCCACTAACCATTAATAACTGTAGAATATATTTCCTCATTCTTTCCTTTTTTCACTGCAAAACTGTTCTGCCACTGAAAAGGCAAGAATCTGAAATGCATTTTCATTCTGAAAAATATACTTTCAGTAAAATATTACTTTCTATGATTTTTCAAATATTTAAGAATAAAACACATGGCTAGAAAAGACATCGAGATATTCTCCACTCCATCCGCTTTCCTCAAAGCAGTTTCAAATTTATTTAAACTGCACCTACCAGTTGCCTGAACAGCCATTTTCAGTGGAAATATTTTGTGTGAGCCTAAATTTCAAACAAGTCTAATAAGCTCCAAACAGCTTTGTTAGAACAGCTATTAGATCAGTGGCATATGCCACAATACAAAGAGGTTAGCCGTGGGGGAGGCTTTTGAAATAAGCCTTGAAAAATATAACTCCAGACAGAGCCACTCAGAAAAAAAGTATATAAAATATAATTCCTGAATATGGCAGAAGTTTGTTATATGAATACACATGTACAGTTTATACATCTTCAGTGTAATGCTTCCAGAAGCGTTTCTTATTTTAAAAACAACAACACCCAGCAACATCACAAAATAATACTTTAATTAAAAGTATAATTCATTATTGACAACCTCTGTTTAGGAAAAACAAACCCAGTCTACTGTGTTAAACAGCAGGTGTGGGTTTTTCTGTTATTTAACACCATTTACATTGTTTGAAAATTATCTAAATGTCACCAGCAGAAGTAGCAAGTTCAAATGCTTTTAAGTATTTGTGCTTTTTATATTAATATGCATGCAAACAGTGGAGCATAAGAACGGAACCACTTTGGCTTCACAAGGAGATAGCAGCGGTCACATGACTACGTGAAAAGAAAACTTGCGCTGTTCATGTTAATCAAAATACGGAAGCGCAGGTAGTTTCCAAAGGTTTCACATTTACATTTTAAACAACAAAATTAAATTAACCACTAGAAGGACAAGATTAATCTCTCCTTAAATGCACTGTTCAAGCTATGCTGCAATAGCCCTCTGCATCGGCTAAGTGTATGGGACAGATACAACCAGCATTGAAGTACTGTGATACACACACACACAATAAAAATTCTAGGATCTCATCTCTTAGTTCCATATTAATCACATATTACTAAGCCAACTGGCTTAGTAAAACATTTTGATGAAGCTGTGCCTTCTGTCTACCTTATAGCTATTCAGCGGATAAAAAATACAACCAACTCTTATCTAGGCAGTGTCCTGGATTTACATTAACTAAATATATATATATATATATATAGTTTATTTCTTTTTCAAGCTGAAGAATTCACCTTTATCTGTAGACACCAGATCACTCCTAAGCAAATTATATCTGAAAACTGAAGGGAAAGAGACTATCATATTGTGTCTTCCATTGTTTTGCTTTCCTGTCTTTCTCCAAGTTCTTAACTACAAAATGCCTACAGGAAGAATAAATGCCACATTCGTTCTCAGAACAAATGGGAGAAAAGTGCTAAAAGATTAAACAGCACTTTTGTCTTTTTTTTTCCTCGCATCCGTGGTTTCTCAGTTCACTTGTTACTGTTATCATCAGCTTGTCAAAACTGGGGAAAAGTAAAACGGAAAGAAGAAATCCTTAATCATGCTTTTTGAAAGGCAGATATTTTCCCTAACGTATGAAGCTGCTGCACAGTAATATTATGGACAGTGCCTAAAAATCACATGTACGCACAAAACCCCTTTAACGGATAATTCGGAATCACTTGAGGAACTCTCAGTAACTCCCAGAGTAAACCCTTACGCGCCCGTAATTGCCGTAACATACAAATGAAGAAGAAACGAAGTTACGACAAGCGCAGGGCGCGCACGGGTTGCTCGGCAGCTACGGACGCTTGGACAAACCGCCCACCCGCAGCCCACCGCTCCAGCTCCCGGGGCAGGCGCGCCACCAGCTCGACCGGAGCACGCCGCTCGCTGTCGGCCCGGCGCCGCGCGGAGCTCTTACTGCGGGGGCCCCCTGCCGGCCTCGCCCCGCGGGGCCC